>CAIGQV010013833.1:51388-66787 GCA_903798115.1 Danio jaintianensis
TTGTTAGACAATAGACACAACTGACAATTTGCATTACTTTGGAGACAGGTTCCTGTATTTTACATATAGGCTCCCTCAGAATGCATTTTACAATGTAATTTATATATTTAAAGAAATTTGTAATCTTTCAAGCAGTTAACGATATTACTCTGATAAAGGAAAAGGGTTTATACATTTACATGACCACACAATGTGCAAGTAAACACACTCACTAAAGTCTCCACTTCCAGGACCAAGAACTGGCCAACAAAAGCTCACTAGCCAAACAGAAAAGATTGCTTTTACTATGGTTTCTTTTTTCTTTTTCTTTTGCTATTTAGTTGTTGTTGTTGTTGTTGTTGTTGTTGCTGTTGTTTTCAGAGTATTTTTTTGTTTTCAATGTATATTTTTGTTCATTTTCACAAAAGTTTTGTTCATTTTATTTGGCACAAATCTAATCCAATGTTGCATATTTGATATCTAAAATTTTGTTCTTTCATTTAAATTAATTATTATATCATTTTCAATTGGAAGTCATTGGGATAATTAGGTAAAAATAAATGTATATTATGTTGACTGTATCTTCAGGTGTGACTGGTGTTCATGCAGATGTTGTGTCGGTGTCAGTCACAGAGGGAGATTCAGTCACTCTAAACACTGGTGTTCAAACAAACCAGCAAGATATTACATGGTATTTTAATGACATCCGCATTGCTCAAATCAGTGGAGATCTCATTTGTACAGATGTTCAGTGTAATGAAGGCACTGAGAGATTCAGAGACAGACTAAAGCTGGATCATCAGACTGGATCTCTGACCATCATAAACATCAACACTGGGGACTCAGGGGAATATCATCTACTTGTCAACAGTAACGGGGAAAAGATCTTTAATGTTACTGTCCATGGTGAGTTATTCATGAATGTTTAAAGAACGTTTCACTTTGAAGGTTCCAGAATTTTTTTTTTACCATCGGTTTTAACTGCTTCATTTAAGTATGGGATCATGTACATCCAGCCAGTTATCACAGAATAAAGTCTGACATATCAACAGCTGTTGTATAAGACTGTAAGTCTTTATTCTGCGTAAACAATCAGCTGAATGCACAGAATATACAGTGGTGGAAAAAGTGTTTGCCCCTTATTGATTACTTAATTTTTTGCATATTTGTCACAATTTAATGTTTCAGATCCAAAAAGGCCCACAGTGGGTTCTTCTATACTGTAGGAAACCTGATATTTGGTGCTAGTTTATCAGGAAGTGGCGATTTTCTTCTCTTTGACTCATTTGATAATGCTAATTTATTTGCAGATGTTTTATGTGATATTCCAGTTTTGAGCATAAATATTTGGATTTTTAAACAAATTTAAATATTAGTCACAGATAATACAAGTAAACACAACATGCAGTTTAAAATGAAGGGTTTTTTTTTATTAAGGGGAAAACAAAGTACAAAACTACAATTCTCCAAAGACAGCAAGGTTCTCACCTCGTTTAAAGTCAAGAAAAATACCACAAGAAAAGTGTTTTTAGTTCCTTTTCTGGACTTTAAACCCTTGCTGTCTATGGCGGATGAAGGAGCTCTCAGATTTCATCTTAAATATCTTAATTTGTGTTCTGAAGATGAATGAAGGTTTCAGGGGATTGGAACGACATAAGGGGGAGTAATTAATAATGTCATTTTTATTTTTGGGTGAACTAACCCTGTAACACATACCTCAGAAAGAAAGCTGCTAATGGTCTTGTTTTTGAGTTTGCTACCCCTGATGACTGGAATGTTCTTCAAAAACTATTGAAACTAAAATCAAATTTACTTCAGTCTGTGCAATAAAAAATTACCAATAGTCTATTGGTCCGAGGTTGAGAACCCCTGGTCTGTTGGTTTGTGTTTTAGATGATCCTGCTGGTGATCAAAATGAAGTAAAGGAAAATGAGGGAGAATCTGTCACTTTTAATCCTGCTGTAAGAAGAGAACCAAATCATGTGCTGAAATGGTATTTTTATAACATTCTGATCGCTGAAATCACTGGAGCTCAGAGTCAGATCTGCACTGATGTTCAGTGTAAAGAGAAATTCACAGACCGACTGAAACTGGACAGTGAAACTGCATCTTTGACCATCACGAACACCAGAAGCACAGACTCTGGAAATTATACATTAGAGATTTTCATCAGCAGCGACAGTCACTTCAGCATCACCAGAGAGAAGAGATTCAGCCTTACTGTCGTTTGTGAGTATTTTATTCTTTTCTTAAATATTCCTGTGAGGAAAAAATTAAATAATAAAATGTTCACTATGCTTTAAGTTTAACCCAAAATGTGTTGGGTTGTAGAGTGTTAGCTTTGACTTAGCCGTCTAACTCAATAGTATCTGGATGCAGCCTTTATGATGCAAGCTGAGACTGCATCTCTCAGTGATGCAATGTCTGACACAATGCACTCAATGGAGATAGTGACGAGGGGTATGGTTAGGGGTGGGGTTAGGTAAGCCCATTAAAAAGCATTGGATGCAGCTCAGATTGCACTGCACCAGGTCTGCATCCAGACCCCTCTCGTCTCACTTAACATGAAGTTGCATAATATGTAGTTGTGGAAAGTACTGAAAAATCATACTCAAGTAAAAGTAACATCACTTGCCCTAAAAAATAGTGCAAGCAAGTTAGGTTTTTTAAGAGTTCACACTTAGCTGATGATTTATCATAAGCTTGTTTGGCATGCTGTTCAGGGAGAGAGCCCTGAGCTCAAGGGATCCTCGAGCCCAGGGCTCCCTCCCGTTCGCAGGGTGAGAGGGGAGATTGAGCTCAGGTAGATCTCAAAAACCCCCCGGCTGATGTGGCTAAGGTGAACTACTTTCAGAAGGAAAGATACTGATGCTGGGAGCTAGACAATGTGCCCGTTTGGCTTAGTCTATTACATATGACGCATATCTTTGGATGGTGGGAGGAAACCGGGGGAAACCCACGTGGTCATGGGAAGAACATGCAAACTCCAGACAGAAACACCAACCGGCCCAACGGGCACCAGAGCCGGTGGTGTTCTTGCTGTGGGGCAACAGTGCTAACCACTGGGCCGCCGTGCCGCCCAATCTAGGAGAAAAAAGGGAAGGGGAGAAAGGGGGCTTTTTTCCAGATGAAGATAGTTGTGGAATGAAGACTGGTTATTTATAGTAACTTAGGAATCATACGATTGGAGGATTATGATTAGCTGGATTTATGCGGGACCAGCTGTGGTAAAACATAAGCACGTTATCCTCTCGAATTTAGTTTACAAATAAGCATCACTTAATTTTGTGATTGTGAATTCTCCTGAATTCAGTAGCCGCTATTAATTTTATGTTGTAGAGGTGCCCTGGTGTGGTTTGTTTGGAAGCTGCAGACATATTAAGTTATACTGTACTTCTGCGTCAAGCGCACGCGTATGGTCCGGCATCCTTCATGTGGTCGCATAGCCCTCGCCGTGGCTCTTTTCACGTTTTGCACCACGTTTAAACAGCAAATCCATTTGCGCAACTTTGTGGACTCATGAGTGTGCTGGTCTGAAAAGGTGGTGTGTTAAAGGCTGATTTATACCTCTGCGTAGAGTGATCGCCGTGACCCATGGTTTCTACCTTGCGCTTAGCCATGCATTTATACTTCTGCGTGCTGTGTGTGTTGCTCTGCAATAACACTTCTGAAACACTAGCTGGCAGTAGGTTTTTATATTACTCTGTGTCGAGTTTCTTCATGGGTGTTTTGTTTTTCTGAATGCTACCTTAATGTACAAGTAGCTCAAACTTGGTCATTCATAGGCGGGAACCAGCAGATATGCAACAACTTTAATCATAATAGCTGATTTATACTTCTGCGCCAAGTGCACGTGTATGGTTCGGCGCAGCCTTCACGCGGTCGCATAGCATAGTCACATGCTGACGCGCACCTCTCAAAAAAATTTAACTACACGTCACAACGACTCATAGTGCAAGCTCTGTGATTGGTCGGCTTGGTAGCTGTAACCAGTGTGGGCGGTGCTGAGAGCTGCGAGCCCGATGGAGCGAGTGTTTACAAGTGTCGAGTCCCGTGAAGGAGCTCTATACGGAAACTGTTGTTTTGTGTTTCCCTTTTGATTAAAGTTGTTGCACGTCCACCGGTAAAATGCTGTCCAAACGCTGGTATTTCCACAGAGCTTCTTCTGTTTCTGTATTTGGACTTCCAAAAGACACGACACAAAGAGAGAAGTGCTTACAATTTAATTTTAATTATGTTTCAGAGAATTATAAAAGATATAGCGTTAGCATTTGACAAAGGAGAGCTTCCAGAATCTCTCCCAGTTCAGTGCTGGATTCGGCTAAAACTCCTCCAACCAATGAAGCTGTGGATGAGCCACAACCTGTAAGTATCTTTATTTGTTAAAATTGATCTATTACATGCACCATTTCTAGCGTTAACAGTATGTTGTAGAGAGGACATAAACAAGGATGTAAACAACGGGAAATGCTGTTTGGCACCATTAACAATTTAGCTACAAATTCATATTTATCAGCTGTGTGCTCTTCATTTTCTGTCTGATTCAGGCACAAACTGATACTGCTAACAGCTACTCTGACTGACTGTTTACACAGCAGAGGCAAAGCACGTGCTATTAGAGGCTTTGACGGTGACGTGGAGCCAATCCGCGAATCACAGCACATTAAGTTAGCTGACCAATCAAAGCCTCTTGAGGGCGGGCCTTTCAGAGGAACTAGGAAATATGATGGTCGTTTTCATGTTAGCTGAGTAGCTATATGGTATATGAAAAAATAACATGATTTTCTACAAGTGAAGCATGAGCACACATTGCTTTGCATCTTATAAACACAACCAAGCCTTAAAAATACACTCTAGACCCCGCAGCTGATCCCTATCTGTAATCATTAGCTAGCCAATCGGATTATTCCAAATTTAACATAAATATCCAGCCTAACTTTACTCCCTATCTTCATTTTGGAAGACCCTCCATCCACCCCTTCTCCTCATTTCTAGGATCAGGCGACACAGCGGATCAGTGGCTAGCACTGCTACCTCACAGCAAGAAGGTAGCTGGTTCAAGTCCTAGCTGGGCCAGTCTGCATTTCTGTGCGGAGTTTACATGTTCTCTCCGTGTTCGTGTGGGTTTCCCCCGGGTACTTAGATTTCGTCCCACAGTCTAAAGACATGAGACACAAGTGAATTAAAAAAATAGTAACAGTCACAAGCACTTTAATACTGAGCTTTTCTAAGTGAGTATGCACCGGTGTGGTTGGCGGCCTATTCCTTTAGAGCTGTCTTTATTAATCAAGGAATAGGCCAAACGAATCGGGGGGAGCTCTCGAGAACTACCTGATCTCGTATCCTTTTAAATGCTCATTGACCAGGCGGGAGCCTTAGGCTCATCTATCCCGGGACACCATGCCAAACCTGCTAACATCGTCAAGCATTATCTAAGTGTAAACTCTTGAAAGCAAAGTAACTGTAATGACCTGTAATTTCTTTACTTCCAAGACCTTTAATTAATAATCAAATGCACGTAATTTGGCAAGTCAACAAGGTCACAAAGAGCAAAAAGTATGTTAAAATAACATATAACTAGTATTAATACAAACCTGATATAATTTACAAACTACATAAAGAGGCTAAGACATATGACTTCAAACAAAATTCTGAACATAGGTTTATATTGAAGGACAGAAAAACTGAGGTTGATCAAAGAACATCGCAGATGAATTATTATGATCATAAATATCTTGTAATCCAGTAAAAAGATCTGTAAGATGGTTATATTATACTAATGTTTTAATGGTGTTAGATAGTTTTATATACAGATAATATCATGATGATCGTTTGACTTGTGCTGGGCTCATACCAAATGGGGAGTGTTAGAGTTAAAATATTAAAGTTAAATTAATATCGTAAATCAATGCAGAAAAGTGTGAATGTGAATCAAGGCTAATGTTAGACGCTGAATGGAAGATCCGTCACTGTCTGATAATAATGATGGTTTCTCTTCAGCTCTTCCACGTTCACGTCTGTCTGGAGGTGCTGTAGCAGGTATAGTTGTTTCTGTTCTGCTGGTTGTTGCTGCAGTTGTTGCTGCTGCTGTGATTTACTGGCGTCGCAAGCTCAGAACAACAGCACAGAGTGTAAGTATTACAAGATATGAAATACTGTGAGCATAAACTGTACGTGGTTTTGATACATTTTGTATTCTATTTCTAATTATCATTAGTAGTAGTATATATATTTATGTAGGAAGTTACATTAAGGTAGTGATGGCTATACAAAACTGTGAAGCATCAAGGCTTTCGTCTCAGCTGCTTTGCAATCAGGTTCATTAATCAAAGCTTTTCAATGTGTTGTAATTATGTGACATCCAGTGGTCATAACCTTATACTGCATGTACCAAACTGATCTGTTTGCCTACACCTACTGGTTTCACTTTTGCTTCTGCAGATGATACTCTTTATTATTTATATATATATATTTTTTGTAATTGAAAACAAAAATGGACATTGCCTCAGTACATACACTGAAAATATGAATTACAACACAAATTTAGGAAATACATTTGTAGACAGTGTTCATTTGGTCCTCACTTGAAATGTATGACGTTAAAAAGTTTTAGATTAAGAGTAAAACCACAATGGGACTCGGTCTTTAAACCAGATACTGACTAGCAAACAAAGCTTCATGTCGCAGAAGCTTCTGATTGTGTTTATGGGAAAGAAAATCAAACTTTGAAGTATTACTTTTACGCAAGCTCATGCTTTGGTGTAGAATGTATTTTAATCTTCATTATTTTTTAACATGACAAATTCAAGTGAGGCAGTGTCAAAACTAAAACAAATAAAAACAAATAATTAATACAAACCTTTTTTCAGAATAATAAGTGCCTTATAAGAAAACAGCATTTTAGATTTAGTACAGATTATTGCAGCTTTAGTACAGAAACACAATTTCAAGATTTTCTGAAGCTTCACAATGTCATTTCTTTAACCTTTTGGGAATTTTATTACAGAGAACAACTGATATCGCTCTGAGTGACACAAGAGCTTCTTAAATCAGACTCAGGCTGTCAACAAAATAATGAATCATCACTTCAAAGCTGAAAAAGAGACTTAAGAGAATAAGATCACGAAGAACCATGAAGAAACTCAGTGCTAAATGAGATGATTCTGTGTTGAAGGAGATTTGGATCAGTTGTGGATCAACTTTCTCTGCTGCAGTGAGAAGGTGAACAAACAGAGCTTCAGCTCTCTGTGCTCAACATATTGTTAATGGGACAATTCCTTAACACAGACGCCTGTGGGCAGCTTTAATACACTCCGTCCAGGATACTTGGTGCCTGCACCAAATTGGTTACTAATGCACCTTACAGAACACATTACTGTGAATGATAAGCCCTGTGTATCTGAAATATCTTCAAAAGCTGCTACAACTGCACATTAAAATGTGTTAGATACACCCCACCTCCACAGTCCACAGTAAGTGGGCTTGACAAACTCTCTCTCTCAAAAAAAAAAACACACTCCCCCCCTCCTTACTCTAGCACTTAATTATCTGAGCACAAACAGTTATTTTGTATAATCAGCACTTATTGTGGGTATTGCCTCTTCTTGTTGAAGGCAGAATGTTTAATTGTAAGTCACTTTGGACAAAAGCATATGCTAAATGACTGAATGTAAATGTTAGATCACCCAAAAATGAAACTTCTGTTATTAATTACTCACCCTTATGTTGTTTCTAACCCCTGAGATCTTCATCCATCTTTAGAACACAAGTGATGTAGAAAACAAAATCTAGGTATGACAAGGTCCTTTTCATTTGCATTACTCTCTCAAATAACATTATTTTCAATTTGGATGTCCTGGTTACCTCTGGTCACCTTTATCTATAACCAGGGAAATCTTTTGGAAAACGGTTCAGTTTGAGTGCAGAAATACTGTCACAAACACCTGAAAAAGCCATACAGTAAATCCTGCTTAATGTTATAATTTTACTGTTCATTTGGAAAAGCAAAACTCAGATATGCATTTATACCGTTTAATGAAATGTAGACAACAACATTTATATACTTCACATGATTGTAATATGCCACATGTCATTCAAGGAAATGTGGTGATCTTTTTAAATGATTCACTATCGAGATCCATGCAATTTTCACCAAAGGTGGTTGATGTCAAGCAAAAGAAGACACATTTGTGGTGTGAAATGCAACATTTGGGTCGATGTATTTAATGTGTATTGAATTTTGCAACTATTTATGAGCTGTCACATTGTTCTATCCTATCAACTATAGCCTATAGCAAAACGGATCATTAATGTGAGATTTTATTATTTTTAGACTGTGAGGACATCTACTGGTCATAACCGTGAATCGCAGGTCAAACCGTTATACTGTAGGCGCTGGTGGTTTCACTTTCACTATCTTCACTTTAGTTGTTTTTTTTAATGTTATGTTAACTGTAGAATAACGTTGTAAACAAGAATCTAACGTTATTTCCATTAAAAAAAGACTTTCCTGGCTAACCAAGCATAAACTGAAAATAATGTTGTGGAAAACAAAAATTATCCTCGTGATATTTTTATTATTATTATTTTATTTTATAATTATTAAACCTGTGTTGATTTTGATATTCTCATGTTGTAAAATGTAGTACACTGTAAACAGTTATCTTTTTATTTTGACTGAAAAGATTAAGAAGAACACCAAAAAAAAAACAACTCCCAACTAAACTAAATGTAAAGCCTCTGATTTGCACATTTATATGGCCTTATTAACAAATATTAAATGTTATTTAAAATGAAATTAGACTTAGTACAGATGACATTTTGATGCAGTTGAAGACTATTAAATATTTTGAGACCAAAATAAACTCTTTGTATTTTACACACTACAAATGGAAACACATACGATTCAACATTTCGTTTATCAGTCGTCATGCTTTGTTTTACATTTTGTGAGTTTTATAACAGGAAAAAGATGCTGATACTCCTAATAACGTTTCTTTGAGGACAAGAGCTTAACAAATCTTGGACTGCCAATAAAACAATAACATCACTGTAGAGAGAGACTGAAGAGAATAAGCTAATGGAGAATAAATGAATAAACTCTAATAAATGAGCTGATTCTCCTCTCTGGGATTTTATATAGGTTTAAATTATGCTTAATTGTTGTCTTGATTTTCATATTTTTCATTGGCAAATATTTTATGTAACAAACCTGAGTCTTCAGTGGCTTGAAGAAAATAGTTTCTGCTATTTATTTCATAGTAGCCTACAAGTTTTTTATATTAATGTCATACTGGAGGTGTTTCTACTGATATTGTTGCTGATACTGGAAGAGATTAATAGCTATGAATTAACAACAAACACTCACCTACCTGTCAACAATATAAACCTCTCTGAATTAAATTCATTCATTCATTTTCTTTTTGGCTTAGTCCCTTTATTAATCTGGGGTCGCCACAGCGGGATGAACCGCCAACTTATCCAGCATATGTTTTACGCAGCGGATGCCCTTCCAGCTGCAACCCATCACTGGGAAACATTCATACACACTCATTCACACACATACACTATGGACAATTTTAGCTTACCCAATTCACCTATACCGCATGTCTTTGGACTTGTGGGGGAAACCGGAGCACCCGGAGGAAACCCACGCGAACACGGGGAGAACATGCAAACTCCACACAGAAATGTCAACTGACCCAGCCGAGGCTCGAATCAGCGACCTTCTTGCTGTGAGGCGAACGTGCTACCCACTGCGCCACCGCGTCGCCCCCTGAATTAAATTATTTGATGTAAATAATTTAATTATAAAGATGATGTAAAATTGTAAAATTATAAAGATGTATTGCTGGGTTATGGGGTAAAACATTCACGCTTGGAAAGTGTCACACGCACACTTGCTATTCTCATGCCAACTACATGTGGAGAAGATTTGGCCCTTAAGCTTAATTTTAGCTAAGATCAAGGTTTCAGCTCTAAATGTCCATCGTATGTCTTCTTTAGATATTTGAGTATCAGTGTGTAAAGTGACCGAATCTCCCTCCATCACTGACACACCTGGAAAACATTCAGATTATACACAGTTTGAGGTTTCTCTCTGTGTAAAATATAACATATTAAACTTACCAATGAAACGCCACCAGCACAAACATAAAGCAAACATGCGAAACATTTTCTCCAGACGCTGAAAGTGAAAGAGTGGTGGAAAAGAAAAACAACTCTCCTCTGAAAACATGAATCCGCCTATAAGAGAGTTTGACCCTCCTATTTCCTTAATTTTTACTACTGTTTTTTTTTTTACCTTAAACCTGTAAATAGTCTTTATTTAGAATTTAAAGAGTAAATGTTTTAAAACAGTAAGGCAACCGCTTTGAAAAATGGTTAGAGTAGAAATATGGAATATTGTATAAATATTCCTAAATTTAATTCTAAAGTGTGGCTTATTAATTTAAAAATGTTTTAAAAGTAAAATGAATAGATAGTTTATTTGCTATTATGTGTGGGGAAAATGTTAATAATGTCTGCTGTCTCTCATTGTGATTCTAGCAGCTTAAAATGAGTCAAACTGCAGCCTGTGGTCGGGTTTTCTTCAGAGATGTGGTCTGATGGCAGTTTTGTAGGTGAGGGTGATGGGCTTTTTGTACACGTTTGTTTGGTTTGTAGGTGAAATGATTTATCCTGCTCTTGTGAATCTCACAGTTGATATGTTCACAAAACAGAACTGAAACCTTTGCAAACCGTGAAATCTGAAAAACAGATTAAACTTGATTTATAGCAGATTTCCAACGTTTGGTTATTTAAAGAAATTCATTTCTACAACAGTGACCATAAAACATTCAAACATTTATTTTTTTTCTTTGCATGTTTAGCATGTCTTAAATAAGATGGGCAACTTTTAATGAGAATGCTTCACGTTGGGAAGCGTCGTGGAAATGACATTTGTATCTAAGTCGTTCGCAGTGATCTTGATTCTACTTGACCTTGGTAAGACTTTAACCTTTTACTGGTTTGTTTTGTTTGACCGTGTAGCTACAATTTGTGGGTTCATATTGGCATACGCTGACAAGAGTTTGTGCAAAAAGACGATTGTCTGGAACTACCCGTAATTTGCTGGGCATATAAATGACTTAACACTGCTGCATACTGTGAAGTATAACTTTTCGTTATAACGATTCCTCTCAGTCGCGTGTATCGCACTTTGGAGTATAGTTGGTTTTATGTCACACATTCGGACTCTCTCCTTAATATATTTTCAGACAACTATTCTTTCCAAATTCTAAATAGTGAAATCATATTGGCAGCCAACTATCAAAGTACAACATTGTTCACAGTCAATAAAATAGTGCTAATGTTGTTTACACTCATATTTACATGCTATTTCAGACCAAATATTTAAAGTGTGTAAAGTGGTAAACAATAATGGGAGATTGAGGTAAAGTTGGTTTTATATTCGCACATTCGTTCAGTGACAACTTGTGACATGCTCCCTATATTGTTTACCATGATACTTTGAATATTCTGTCTGAAATCAAATATAAGTATGACTTGAAAACAACACTAGCACTTATTATTTGACTGTGAACAATGTTGTACTTTGATAGTCATTGGCTGCTATGATTTCACTATTCAGAATTTGCAAATAATATTTTAGTGAAATTATATTATTAGGGAGAAAGTCTGAATGTGTGAATATAAAACCAACTTTACCTCAAAATAATTCCTGACATGTTTATCCGGTGACGATTGCGCTAAAGAAGTAACATTTATTTGACGTTTACGCAAACATTCACATTTATTTGTTACTTTAATGTGTTGTAATGAAATAATGAAACATTTATAAGCGGTCTTTTAAAGGTAGCCACAATGCTCAAGTGACCCTTGGTGAAAATGAGTTTGTCAAAAATCTGAAATACTTTTCTGCATAAAAACAGACATGTTTATTTATTCACAATCTTTGTGATACCTATAAACGTGTTTACAGCACTGGTGTATATTGTTTTCTTGGCTTATATTGATTATCTTCTTCAGGCGTGTCTGGTGTTTATGGAGATGTTGTGCTGATGTCCGTGACGGAGGGAGATTTAGTCACTCTACACACTACTGTTATAAAACAGCAGCCTGCAGACATTAAATGGTATTTTAATGGTATCCGCATCGCTCAACTCGATGGAGATCTCAGTTTTATCTGTACAGATGTTCAGTGTAATGAAAGCACTGAGAGATTCAGAGACAGACTGAAGCTGGACCGTAGGACTGGATCTGTGACCATCATGAACATCAGAAACACAGACTCTGGAGTTTATCAACTGCTGGTCAACGGCAATGTGGAAAAGATCTTTAATGTTACTGTACATGGTGAGTTATTCATGCATGTTTTTTTTTTTTTTTCATGCAATATTATTTTAAGGTTGCTTATTGGTATTGAAAATTCCTTGTAGAATTTAAACATCAATGAAACATAATTTAAAGAAAACATATAGTATAATTTTAGTATTGTTACTAAACATGTCCTGCATACTAAGAAAATCCAAGTGATTCTTCAGAATATAGATTATCTCTTTACAAAATTAATAAGCATGTGCACATTCTTCTATCAGTTTACCTCAAAAGTTCATTTTAATTTAAAGCTAAATTATTTTTGTTAACAATCTGTTGGTTTTAATAGTTAATTTTATTCATAAGAAGCTGCAGGTGCTATCTCATGCATTTTTTATTTTTTTCCCCATTATGTGTCATTATTTTTACTGAAGATCGTGCAATAATCTATTAGTTTCTATTTTAGATGATCATGCTGCTAATCAAAATTAATTGAAGAAAAATGAAGGAGAATCTGTCACTTTTAATCCTGCTGTAAGAAGAGACACAAACAATGTGCTGACATGGTATTTTAATAACATTCTGATCGCTGAAATCACTGGTGGTCAGAGTCAGATCTGCACTGATGTTTAGTGTAAAGAGAAATTCACAGACCGACTGAAACTGGACAGTGAGACTGCATCTTTGACCATCACGAACACCAGAAAGACAGACTCTGGAAATTATACATCAGAGATTTTCATCAGCAGCGACAGACGCTTCAGCATCACCAGAGAGAAGAGATTCAGCCTTACTGTCATTTGTAAGTATTTTATTCTTTTCCTTAAATTGTCCTGTGAGCAAAAAAAGTCACTATACTTTAATGCAAAAATTGTTGGGTTGTAGATAGTTGAGAAAAATATAGCTTTGACTTACACTCTTACTAACATTATTGGCATGAAAATATTTATTTTCAGTGTATTACTTTTCACAGATTTTATTTGTTTCACCCTACTGTAATTAGACATGGCAATATTCAATAATTATATAATGAACATAATGAACATGCACAATACTACACACAAGACCGTATTTGACTGCAGCAAAGATGAATCTCTCGGACAATCTGAGAGATTAAAAGGAGGTAATCCTGGTTAAAAAAGGGAATTTTATCTATGCAACTTACTCTATGAAGCTAACCCTTTGAGGAGCAGGTTTTCTTCAGATTCTATAGCTCTTCACTCCCAATTTTTAAAGCGCAAGTGATGTTTAAATGATTAATTCATTCACGCATTATGCAAAAAAAATTTTTTCCCTTTTGTATTAAATATTTTATAGTATTTGAAGTCCAAATATTTTTTAAAAATCATAAATCAAGATGGAATTTCTTTATCAGAAAATTATATTTGATATTTAATCTTTTTTTTCTTCCTATGGGCATCTAAATGAACTGCATTTTACATGAGTGAAATTATCTGTGTGGTAATAAAAATATTATTTATGCAAATCAAAAACAAGTGTTCGGAATGTCATGTCAAATTTTATATAAGGTTAAATATAAAACAATTGGCTGCAGTGGTGTGGGCAGTAATGTGATGAGCGCTGAGATCTAATTTATAACCTGATTTAATGGGTCTGAATGCAGCTTTTGGCGAGATCACTCTTTGCACTTTTTTTACATCTAATATCACATTACAATTTATTTTCAATAACAATAAATGAAATGTTCCAAAAATAGAATTGCTATACTGTATACATGGCATCTAATTATTATTATTATTTACACTCATTGCAATGAACTGCTACTTTTACATGGTATAAAATATATCTTGAGCTAGATCTGTTGTATCTAGAGCTGCTAAAAGTTGGCTAATTGCAGTTATTCATTCATTCATTTTCTTTTCGGCTTAGTCCCTTTATTAATCTGGGGTCGCCACAGCGGAATGAACCGCCAACTTATTCAGCATATGTTTTACACAGCGGATGCCCTTCTGGCTGCAACTCAGTACTGGGAAACACCCATACACACTCATTCACACACATATACTACGGACAATTTAGTTTATTCAATTCAGCTTTACCGCATGTGTTTGGACTGTGGGGGAAACCGGAGCACCCGGAGGAAACCCACGCCAGCACGGGGAGAACATGCAAACTCCACATAGAAATACCAACTGGCCAAGCCGGGACTCGAACCAGTCACCTTCTTGCTGTGAGGCTGCTACCCACTGAGCCATTGCAGTTATAAAAACGCAATTAAATTATTTATTATTTTCTTTTAAATTTTGCCCATAGGAAAATTTATAGTCTATTAGTTCAATAATCTACTGTTTGCCATTTTCTCCTGTAAAATTATTCCAGTGATAAAAATTAAACGTTTGTCTCCTATCCAGACATTTTTTTTTACCATTGCCATGTTGAATCCTAATACCAGAGCTCCATTGATCATGTAATTTTATAGTCGTGGTACACATGCTGAACCCAGAGTCAGTCTATTCAGAGCTGAGTAAACTAACTCTATTCATCTGATCTGAAAACATAGTTTCCCATCAGAGTAACTCAACCCAAAGTTCAAGTTTAAACTCAGAGTTGGTTAATCCTCCTCATTGAAACTAACCCCTGATGACCAATGCAGAGAAGTGTGAATGTGAATCAAAGCTGTTGTTAAATACTGAATTTAAGATCCTTCACTCTCTGATAATAATCACTGTTTCTTTTCAGCTCTTTCTCGTTCACATCTGTTTGGAGGTAAAATAGCAGCAATAATTATTGTCCTGGTTTTTGTCGTTGCTGTTGCTGGTGTGATTTATCATCTTCGCCAAAGAAATGATGGAGCAGCAGAGCAGTATGTAAGTATTACACACAGCTGATTTAACAACATATAAAATATTCTGAGTGGTATCACTCAATATAGGGATAGTTCACCCAAAACTGAAAATTCTGTCATCATCTACTCACTCTTTACAAATATGAGTTTATTTCTTCTGTTGAACACAAAATAAGTTATGCTGAAGAATGCTGGAAACATATATATACACTACCTGACAAAAGTCTTGGCGTCGATCCCAGTTGTATGTATATGTATGTATATATATATATATATATGTATATATGTATGTATAT
>CAIGQV010013833.1:76787-90870 GCA_903798115.1 Danio jaintianensis
TAGTATCTAATGAATAAGCACTAGTATCTAATGAATAAGCACTAGTAACATGAAAATAGATACTAGTATGGGTTATAGATTAAATGTCAAAACGGCTTGCCATATGATGTGTACTAGAGATGGCATAAAAAGTTAATTGTTTGTTTTGAAATTTGTGAGACGGAAGTTGTCCAATAATAAACCCGAAACGCACGTGGTTGTTGTCATGCGGTGAACTCAGCCAATCGTGTAATCGCGGCTCCTGCAGTCGCTCTTCAGACGCTGATCTCGGAGCACTGTCGCGGTACTTTGATGCCACATGTGACAGTCACGTGGTGTCCGCGCAGCATCAATCCGGACAAAATTTCTATGCACCGCTATAAGACCGATTTTTCGATCGGTCTGCGCAGCACCTAATGTGTCGAAACGTCAGTTTTATGTCAGCCAACCCATTTCTACACATGCTGAAAAACATCCTGCTCCAAGCTGCCAGATCCAATCATCCACCACAGAACGCACTGAATCCGGTAAAACGCAGGTAAAAGCGATTTTTATTACCGTGTTGGGTTCTTTTATTTTTGAAGGTCACGTGATTGTATGCCTTGAACCTGCATGAGCAAGTTAAACCCCATTACAAAAAATAATTGCTATTTAAATGTTCTGTAAATCAATATTAGGACTACATAGCTGACTAAATGTACTGTAGCCTACCGCTGACAACATTTGTGGATCAAAAAAGGTTTTCAAAACTGTCAGACAAGAATGGGTGTTATTAAATAGTTTTAGGACAACTTTGATGAAAGGTTTTGATCCACTGATTATTGTAATTCTCCCTCACTCTTACCTTTATCACAACTGCAGTCATGTGTTTTCTATTTCCGCGTAAACTGTTGACGATTCGGGTTTAAAGGGATGGTGATAATTTCCACAAAATGGGAATTTGTCATTTTCATACATCTTATCCTAAAATCTTAGTTGTTTCTTGGATTGGAGCAAAACCAGTATCTGTCTGTCTGTCTGTCTGTCTACCAAACCGACCAATCACAAAACTTAAAAAGCGATACGCGTCGTTGTGACCAGTAGTTAAATTTTTTGAGAAGTAAACGTCAGCGTCGGCGTCAGCCACGGCAAGGGCTATGCGACCGGTCAAAGGCTGCTCCGGACCATATGTGTGTGCTTGACGCAGAAAATATAAATCAGCTTTTAAGCTGAGACCCTGGAAATGTGATCACAAAAATTGATTGCATTTTACCTAATTTGAATTTTCAAATTTTTTTTTGTTTTTCTGAATGTGATCACGCCAATTTGTCTCAAAACAGTTCATAGCCATAAAATTATTATTATTATTTTTTTTACATTTTGTAACCTTTATGTTTATGTTCAATAGACAGTGTTATGCTTTTGTTATAGTTAGTTCTCCACAAAATACATGAAAGCAAAATAAATTCCACATAACCATCAGATATCGGCATGACAGGCAATCTTAATTATTATGACCATAGATTAAACATGGCATATATTCTTATACAATAATTCTAAGACAAAGACAGAAAAGAGTGAGATCAAACAGCATGAGCTCATCAACAGTATCACAGTAATTTTTTGAGCAGGAGTGGAAAAACCAACCACATTTTTTACACAGACGCACACAGAAGCTGTTGGTCTTGCAGAACAAACCACATGTCAATACAGTCATAAGCAGAAAATCTGAGAACTGTTTTTCCACACCTTTTGGTGAGAATTTTGCATCAGTGTTTCACACTTTTTCATCAATGTGCCTATGGTAAAACTCTTTATGTTTTAAGAGTCTATCAAAATAGTGGGCCATATGTTTAGGTAATATGTTAAGATCATTTCATTGTCATGTTTTAAAAACCTGAAGATAATCCTGTGTTTGCTGTGTTTTCCTGATTCTAAATGTCTCACCAAAACTCAAACATAGACTCCAATATCTGTATTTTTGCCTAGGCTCCTCATGAAAGTCATCACACAGTCTGGTGTATTATTAAAAAAAAAGATGAAAGTTTATCTTAAACTCTTGACTGGAGCATACAGCACCTGATCCTCCTCTTTACCTGTCTGTAAAAACAACACGCATAACAAAATAGATTTGTTAATCTGAAATTCATTCTGATTAACTTTAGATACAAAATAAAATCAAGAATTTTTTTTTTGTTTTCTCCCCAGAAGTAATGTTATCTTCCTCGTTCAAAATTTAAGAACTTTTAGTTGTGGTTATACCATGCCACACTATATTTGCTATTTTACACTCTATTCCCATTATTAAACTTCACAAACATAAATTCATTTTACAAACCTGAAACTCAGCAATCAAAGATGTATTGCTCTGCATTGCTGCACGCTCAGAAAGTGTCACACGCACACTTGCTATTCTCATGCCAACTAACATGAGTCAATTACAGGAAATATGTCTTGTAAAGAGTTAAGTGGCGAAGACAACAAGTGTGGGTGTTTGAACAGACCCTTGCCTTCATTCAATAACTCTTAGCTTATATAGGACAAATGTCACCTTTATGGGCTCCTTAAGGTATAGTTCAAGGCCCCTTTGCTAAAACTTTACATCGCAGTTTCTGAAAAATGTCGCTGTAAAGAGTCATTCGAGTCGGATGACAAAGACGCTCCTGCCCATGACAGATCAATGCCTGTTTTTAACTAAGGCTAGTAGTGCAAATGACCGCTCGCCTATGTGTTTTGTTGCAGTAATGTGAGAAATTTATTTTGCCGTCAGACAATCGCAGCTCTTTTGGAATCAAAAAGAGGATGAAGAAGTTAAAAATTAAACAATTTTATAAATTGTGATTGTGTTGAACTATTTGCTCTACAACTATCCTTGCCTTAATGATCTGCTTGATTAAATGTCTCAATCGAATAACATGAATCTTTGCTAACTTTGTTTCTCCAGTTCTTCGTTCTTAATTTTGATGTACATTTTGAAGTTCACAGTTTTGTTAAAATATAATTTTAACTCTTTAAACTTCATCTTAATACTTATTTTGCACATTTATAAATCAGCAGAACGTATAAAGGGGATTTTTGGTTTAAGCGAGTGGCTCTGAGTGAAAAAAGCAGAATCTTCAGGAAAACACTCAGATGAGTAGAGCTGAAATTTAGGACTAAATATAATAATTAGGACTGAGTAAAGCTGGTTTGATCAAAGACATTGCACTACTGTGAATTGAAAGACTTTGTGGCAGCAGGTCTTTTGTCCAGTTTGGGTTTAGGTCGAGTGTCTTATGTCTTTTATGTTTCACACATGCAGTAATTGTGCTAACACTGGTGCTGATGTGGTCTACTAATGCTACTAATAATCATTTGCTTTCTGATAAATGCACAGCTAAAGTAGTTCCTGGCAAGTTTTGACCTCATTACAGTTCCCAATTCCTACGGTGACTGATTTCAGTTATTATACATCGAAATGAAATTAAAATGATAAAATATAATAAAGATAAATCACATCAAAATACAGCAGAAAGCTTTGGATGAGATGTGTAAGAAACTAGGAGCAGCTTGAGGACAAAAACATAGAACAAATCATTTTTAAAAACATCTGTGTTGTAATTTAAATGCAACTTGAGCGTTTCTTTTTCTAAGGCTTTCATGAATATTATTTATTCTGCTCTATTGTGTATGTTGTGATATCAAAATATAGACAAAAACTGCACATGGATCTGCATCTGACTAACTGCTAGCGTGACACACAGACTCGTAAATGAGTAATAAATTGTCTTACCGATTTACGTGCAGATCTATTGTTGAACACCGGCTCAGCATAAGTGATCTCCTCTGTTTGATTCTCAACTGTTTAAGCAATAAAAAGAAAAAATTAAACATTGTAAGTTACAGTGATGTTAAAATTAAAGTATTAATGCACACATTTCATTAATTGTCGTTTGGAAGTTGTATTGATGCATATTCATTCAAACGGTATGGAGAATTTTATCATAATCAAGTTTGCCTCAATTATATTCTTGAATAATATTCATAGTGGACCCTGTTCACAAGACAGTGATATTTTTATCGAATGCGTTTAACGATTAAGCTTCTTAAATCCTCAAACGTTTTTAATATTTCAGTTTTTAAATAAAAGGATGCATATTTATAAAGCTATACTATAATGAACATGCACAATATTGATTTTGCGTGCACTTTAAAATACTGTGAACAGGCTATTATTGACAGATATTTTAACCTGAAAGCCCATTACATCTTTACACATGAGATGTGGGATCTTTAATAAACCGGAGAAATCTTTTCCAGTAATGAATTAAGGCAGATCTACATTTCAGGTTTTTTTTTTTTTTTTTTTTTTTTTGCTGCAGAGAAATTACTGATATAGTTTTCTTTATAAGTTAGAGAAGCTTACGCATTTTTGTTAATAGAAAAATACATTTGTATTCTGATATGAGTCATAGAGTGTTTTTGTATTATTTAATATTGTTACTTTCAATTGATTTAAATAATTAATTACATATATTATAGTAATTGTTAAAAGCAGTAGGTAACACTTGCCTGTTTTTCTGTGTTTCCTGCAGATGCAGAAGATCCCGACTGCAGAAATAATCCACAGAGATCCAGCAGCAGCAGCAGAGATCAACACTACCAGAGATTCAGAGTCTGGAGGACCTGAAGGAGACCATTATTACTGTAAGAGAAATTCTACTCAAACTAATAACTAATATTTCAGATCTGCAATACCTGGACATGTCTGACAGAGGTGAGTGACGTTGAGTTGTGTGGTCTGGTTGCTGATGGTGTTGTTGATCACACAGCTGTAGGTGTTGTTATCCTGATATTCCACCTCCAGAGGTAGAGAGAGACTGATGCTGAGATCAGACACACTGATGCTGGACAATAAACTGTTTCCTTTGTACCAGGAGAGAATCACAGCACTCACATTCACCACTGAACACAACACTGAACAATTATACTGGGATGAAGAACACTGAGAAGAGTTAAAGATGAGGACAGGAAAAGGCAGACGAGCTGGAAAACATGAAAGAATAAAGAGAAATATGATTAAATCTGTCATCTCAAACTATAAAAGAAGAAAACAATTTAATTAAGAGTAAATGATCTCTACTCACCATAGACAGAAACTTTGAATGCTTTGTTTGTCAATTTATCTCCACTCAAAGTCACTTCATAATGTCCAGCCTGTTCAGTTGTGGTGTTTGTGATGGTCAGAGATCCAGTTTTATTGTCCAGCTTCAGTCTGTCTCTGAATCTTCCATCAGAACCATCAGATATGGAGATGTTTTGACTCTTTATGTTTATTTTAGCTATTTTAGCCTTTTCAGCTCCAAATTTCCACACTATGTCTTCGTATTTGACACTTATTTCGGCATCAGTGTTTAGAGTAACCGAATTTCCCTCCATCACTGACACTGACTTTAACACAAACACACCTGGAGAACATTCAGATTATACACAGATTAAGCCTTTAAATGGTTCACAAACACTTAAATCACTGTTGTTATTCTTTGTTACTACTGCAGTGCTATTTTTTTTTTATATTGAAGCTCAAAATCATTAAAACCATAAAATGGCTTGATGTTTTTAAAGTCGCACTTGTTGAAGTTCCATTAAAGACACAGTTCACTCAAAAAATTACCACTTATAATAAAAAATTGTAACACTTATGAATGTTTACTCGCACACAGACATATTTTTTGGTAACAAACGGTTGACTGGAGTCATTCACTGTCATAATATTTTAACTTTATTTACTACTTTTTTCAACATCAACTGTCTGGTTAGAAACATAACAATATTTATTTTGCGTTCAACAAAAGAAACTAAATAATTTCAGCACTTATTAATGCATTTCTAACTGCATTTCAGACTGACTTTCCATTATATTCTGTATATTTGGTATAATATATAGTCAACAATAGGATATATATGTATGTAAGAATAACTTACCAATTGGCCGCCACCAGCACAAACATAAAACAAACATGCAAGTCATTTTCTTCAGCAGTTCAGTGAGACGTTTGGTGCAACAAAACTCTCTTCTTAAACACTTCCTCTGTGAATCCACCCACAAGAGAGTTTGGCCCTCCTATTGACTGAAATGCTCACATCCTTTACTAATGATATATGATTGCATACAAATGCTCTTTTGGATCTTTTGTACCGTAAAGTTGTAAATATTCTTTGATCTCTATTTGATCTATATTTTTATAACTGTATGTTTTAACAGGTTAAACGTGTCTTTCATTGTGATTCTAGCAGCTTCAACATGAGGCGAACTGCAGCCTGCGGTGGGTTTTCTTCAGAGATGTGATATCTGTTTTGTAGGTGAGAGTGGGCATTTTGTTTATTTGTATTTCTAGGTGAAAAGTTTGTTCATGTCTTTCTTTCCTATTGAACTCACAGTTAGCTCTCAGTTACATAACACATCCTTTAGTTAAATATGAATACCAGTCTAACTTGAATTACAAGATTTACCGTTATTATGAATGTGACAGTGAAATATTGAAACAATCGTAGAAATGTTTGCATGGTCTTAAAATGTCTTAAATTTAAATAAACTACCTTTTTAGGCCTTAAAAGGTCTTAAATTCACTGAAATATTTAGTTGAAAGTTGTAAATCATTTTAAACCGGTCTTGATTTTCCTATGTCTACGTAAACTAAACAATCGAGCCAGCACTCATCCAATCACCAACAATACACATCAATAAAACTTTTAATAAAAGTTAAATTGATTAACTCTTTTTATTAACTCGCAACTTTTCCACTGGCCATTAGGAAAAAAATCCTTAGCATTTATCCCTGTATAAAGTCTAATGTTTTATTCATAATGGTCTTGAATAGGTCTTAAAAAGTCTTACATTTCACTTGGTGAAATTTACAGAAACCCTGTACACTGAACACTGCACTGACCCAAACAAAATAAACAGAAGTTAATAGCCTGCATTTGTCTTTATCAAAGCTCAAAAAAAAAAATAGCAAAGTCTACTAAAGGAGGTCAAGCCTTCTCATATATGGCTCCTAAACTAATAAATAGCCTTCCTGATAATGTCCGAGGCTCAGGCACACTCTCAGAGTTTAAAACTAGATTAAAGGCCTTTTTAGTAAAGCATAGGCACAATGCATCACATAACGATATGATGCATGTGCTCCACGCAGGTGAGTGGGCTTGACAAACCACCCATAGGATACACTCTTCCTGTCTTCTTGTCCCAATATCTGTCTTAGAAATACTTCTATGCTTTATATGTTTGTTTCTATAACTTATATTTTCATTAATAACACTTCATTTGTGAATTTACATTTAATATCTCTTGTTCAAATACATTATGAACAGCAGCTACGCTAATTATTTTCTCTGTTCTCTATTTCCACCTGGGGATGCCCATCCTGACGCCTCTAGAGATTGTGCAGCGCCACTGATGGGATCCAAGACCTGTGAAGAGAAGATGCCAACTGTAGCGGCTTTCCAATTGCCGCTATCGTTGTTAGAATAAGCAAGTTTTTTGTACGCGTAACAATTAGATTCTGTGGGCAAAATAGATGTAAATAAAACATCTTTATTTATTTTCCAAATCAGGATTCAATCTATATTGCACGCTCTGTAGTACGGTCAAAAACTGTGTGAAAAGACGAACAAAAAGATGACCAGCTAAAACCAGCTTGACCAGCCTAGCCAGACTGGGAGCCCAGCTAAAACCAGCTATGTCCAGCTTAAACCGGGCTGGTCAAGTTGGTTTTAGCTGGTCATTTTCCAACCTGACCAGCTAAGACCAGGCTATAAAATGGCTGGAAACCAGCCTGGAAATGGCCAAAACCCCTCTAAAACCAGGCTGGTCAACCAGCTAAAACCAGCCAACCAGCTTAGGCTGGTTTAAGCAGTTTTTTTCAGCAGGGCTAGCAGTAATTCTTTTTATGAGTCTGAAATAATAATTAGGAAGACAAAACTAATGTTAGCCTATCTCCACATCGATCTCCTGTAACGTTATTTGAACTTTATTTAAAGGACGTCTCTTTGAATTTTGGCATGTTATTGAGTTAATCTACTGAGTTTGCGGTTATAAAATATTAATGTTCTAGAAGCAGAATTTTATATAACAAATAGAGCTGTAAATGTTGTATATTATTTATATACGTCATTTACTGTTGGCTTTTTATTTGAAAAAACCTACTCAACATTAAAATTAAGGTAAATTCTTATTTGCCAGATATCAAGGCATGGAATAAACCAAATGAAAACAGAGGCAAAAAATGATAAACAATGTACAAGCGATGTTGCAGCAGCTGATAGGCCTATATCATATAGACATCAGTTGATGTATTAATACTGCTAGGTTTATTGTACAAATTGACAAGGATTATTTTATATAGTGCGGGGATGGGATGTGTAAATATCCTGTTGATATTTAGAAATCTTATCTTTTAAACGCACAATTTTCCCCGCACGGCAAATAACTGTGCATGATGTGTATATTTTGGGTCCTGTTGATTGGTAATTAAACATAAAAACCTTTCTAAAATGTATGTGTTGTTTATATGATATTCATATTTTACAAGTGATATTTCTACCCCTGTGAAGATAATAAATACCAACAACCCGTTATAAGAGAAATATTTTTTGTGCTCATAGCTTGAGTCTAACTCAGGCTAGAGTGTATGAAAGATCGTTCATTTCTGCAGTCCAACATATATTATTTTTATTAAATTATTAAAAACAGAATTAAATCGTATATTATTACGTGTTTTTAAATGTAAGTGCTTATATTTATATTAGCGAGCCTTTGTTATAGTGCAGATACGGGCAGTCAAATGAGAAGTTCGGGGGGCGTGGTTGATTTGACGTACAAGCGTTTGGTTGGAAGCTTGATTCCGCGGCTCCGCCTCTGGCTCCATCTGGTAGTCCCTTCTGCGCATGCCCAGTTTCCAATTTCAGTTTGCGCCCGTCATGAGGTGTTTTTCCTTCAAAGCGTTCAATGGGAAAAGGCGCTGTTGAGTCGTCCATATTTTTTACAGTCATCGATATGAAGAGATGATGCCAACCATCGAGGACAACACAATACACAAATAAACTTCATTAAACATGTACATATATACATCACCTATATGCTATAAAACTACAGGTTACCTATGTTTATATTTAATAGCTTATAATTGATTGTAACTTTAACTTAATCTGATTGTATTGCAATAATGTGCACTTTTTGTAAAGCTGCTTTGAAACAATAATTATAAAAAGCGTTATACAAAATAAACTTGAACTGAATTTAATTGAATTTCTTAACATGTGTAGGCTATGCTGATGTCACACTTACGGACTTTTTCTCAATTGTTTTCTGTCTGACCTACAGTTTTTCTCTTGGTTCATGCTCCCACCATCGTCAGTGTTAGAGATGCAGCGAAATGGAAATTCTGGGCCGAAACCGAAGATTCTGAATGCACTTGGTTGAAAGCCCAAACCGAAAAGTTGATTTGTAAAAATTTTATATTTCATTAGATACAATTTTGAAATACTTTTTAAATGTAACTCAAAAACTTATTATATTGAAATAAACCTACTGTGTGCTCTAGAAAAAATCTATTAAGAATCAAACCAGAAAAACTGCAAAAAAGTGGAAACACAAATTTTTTAAAGCTTGGTCTCCTAAACATCAGGTCACTAGCACCTAAAGCAATTATCATAAATGAAATAATAACAGACAACAATCTTAATGCACTCTGTCTCACTGAAACCTGGCTGAAACAAAATGACTATATTAGTTTAAATGAAGCAACTCCTTCAGGATTCTTATATAAGCATGAGGCTCGTCAGACTGGTCGTGGTGGTGGAGTTGCATCAATCTTTAGTGATATTCTTAATGTTAATCAGAGAAACGGACTTATGTTTAACTCTTTTGAACTTCATAAATTTCTTCAGCGATAAAATAGAAGGTTTCAGACAGAAAATAGAAGATGTTAAACTTTCGGCACCGCCTTATACTTCAGATCCATTAAACATTCCACTGAACCAAAATAATCTACAGTGCTTCAAAATCATAGAACAGGAAGAGCTAGATAAACTTATAAATGCTTGTAAACCAGCTACATGTATGTTATGTTCCAAATCCTTTCAAGCTAGCTGTTATTAAGCCTATTATTAAGAAACCACAACTGGACCCCTGCAACTTAGCTAATTATAGACCTATTTCAAATCTTCCATTTATGTCTAAAATACTAGAAAAAGTTGTTTCTGCCCAATTATGCTCCTTTCTGCAGATGAACAATGTTTTTGAAGTGTTTCAGTCAGGTTTCAGGCCTCATCACAGTACAGAAACCGCATTAGTGAAAATAACCAACGATTTACTCTTAGCTGCTGACCAAGGGTGCATCTCGTTATTAGTTTTACTTGATCTCAGTGCTGCATTTGACACCATCGACCACAATATCCTCATAGATCGCTTAAATTCTACAGGTGTCCGGGGACAGGCTCTACAATGGTTTAAGTCATACTTAACTGACCGTTACCAGTTTGTGAATATAAATGGACAGCTTTCTCAGGTCAGGCCAGTACAGTATGGGGTGCCTCAAGGATCAGTTTTAGGCCCTTTGCTGTTTACAATATACATGCTACCCCTGGGAGACATTATTAGAAGACACGGGATCAGCTTTCACTGCTATGCAGATGATACTCAATTATATATTTCAACAAAACCTGATGAGACGTCTGAACTGTCTAAGCTAACTGAATGTATTAAAGATGTTAAAGACTGGATGACCAACAATTTCCTTCTCTTACATTCAGACAAAACAGAATTATTACTTATTGGGCCTAAATCCTGTACGCAGCAGATCTCACAACTCAACCTGCAATTAGAGGGACACAAAGTTAGCTTTAGCTCTACTGTAAAAGATCTGGGTGTTATACTAGACAGCAATTTAACCTTTGAAAATCATATCTCCCATGTCACAAAAACAGCCTTCTTTCATCTGAGAAATATCGCTAAGTTACGAAGTATGCTATCCATCTCAGATGCAGAAAAACTAGTTCACGCTTTCATGACTTCTAGGCTGGATTACTGTAATGCTCTGTTCGCTGGTTGCCCAGCATCCTCTATTAATAAACTTCAGCTAGTACAAAATGCAGCTGCCAGAGTTCTTACCAGGTCTAGAAAATATGATCATATCACCCCAATTTTATCTTCCTTACACTGGCTGCCTGTTAAGTTCCGTATTGATTATAAAATATTGCTTCTTACCTATAAAGCTTTAAATAATTTAGCACCTGTTTATCTAACCAACCTTCTGTCTCGCTACAATCCAACCCGCTCTTTAAGATCTCAAAACTCAGGGCTGCTGGTAGTACCTAGAATAGCAAAGTCGAGTAAAGGTGGTCGAGCCTTTTCATTTATGGCTCCTAAACTCTGGAATAGCCTTCCTGATAATGTTCGAGGCTCAGACACACTCTCTCAGTTCAAAACTAGATTAAAGACCTATCTTTTTAGTAAAGCATACACTCAATGCATTGCATAACGGTATGATGCATGAATCTGCTCCACGCAGGTTTTTGCATCTCGTTTATATACACTATGAACAGCAGCTACGCTAATTATTCTCTTTATTCTCTATTTCCACCTGGGGATACTCATCCCGAGGCCCCCAGAGACTATGCAGTGCCACTAATGCAATCCAAGACCTGTGAAGAGATGACCCCAAGGTTTCCATAATCCCAGACCGGGCCGTATCCTGAGGAGCTGCTGTGGTGGTCATGGAGGAGTGGAGAGAAAAGGACTGATTCCTGTGAGACCCCAGTGAAAGACGAGTCTTCTCTGACATCCAGCGTTCACCAGCCTCCGGCGCCTAGACTGCAGCTCTGCACAAGACGTTTGGCCATAGGAGAAATGGTCGTGCCCAACTGAGCCTGGTTTCTCTCGAGGTTTTTTTTTTCCTTCACTTTCGCAAATTGGTGAAGTTCGTTCCTCGCCGCTGTCGCCACTGGCTTGCATGGTTCGGGACCTGTAGAGCTGCGCATCGATGGATTTGCTCTTCAGTGTTTGGACTCTCAGCAGTGAAAATTAAACCACACTGAACTGAACTGAACTTAAACTCTAAAAACTGAATGGACACCATTCCAATTCACTATAATCTTCTATGTGAAGCTGCTTTGACACAATCTACATTGTAAAAGCGCTATAGAAATAAAGATGAATTGAATTGAATTGAACTTCAAAAGACACAAGCCAATAACAGAACCACATTTTATTGACTGTCGACGAGTCGAGAGGTGTCATTTTTACCAGCGTTGTCATGACAGCACAGTAGCACTATTGCAAGCAGCAGGAATAGTTACAATGTAAATGTCTTGTCAGCTTGTTATTTGAGTGGACTTTGTATTTATCAAAATATTGAGTGCACATTTGCTCTTGTGCTTTGGTCAACGCAGCAATAAACTGGCCTTTGCATGGCGCAATTTAATGGTTTTCCATTTGGAATAATATGGCACAGTGGGTAGCGCTGTTGCCTCACAACAAGAAAGGTCGCTGGTTTGAACCTCGGCTGGGTCAGTTGGCATTTCTGTGTGGAGTTTGCATCTCCCCGTGTTGGCGTGGGTTTCCTCCGGGTGCTCCAGTTTCCCCCACAAGTCCAAAGTCATGCGCTATAGGTGAATTGGGTAATAGTCGTTCTAATAGTAGACCTGACATGTGGATAGAGATCACAAAAAACATTATATGGAGTTGATTAAAAGTTTGGGGCTTATGTTTGTTATCAGTTTTAGGCAAAATGGTTTTGTAATATTCAAAGGAAAGTGGGAGAAATTAGACATACCGGACAAAATATAAGGGAAGAAATAATAATATTCTATATAATAATATAAGATGAAAATACTGTATGATTGAATTGATTTGTTGATAAAAACAGTCAAAATATATGGGTTACAATTTATTGCTTCCGTTTCTGAGAGAAACTATTCTGATTGGAAGGATACAGGATCGTAATATATGCATTTAGAGAAGGTCTTTCGCACTCCATGCTAGCTGGTGGCGGTATGCGCCAAAAGTTGGAAATAGGTAGGAAATGGCAGAGGGAGTGGGATAATGGAGATAAAGGTAGGCATATGCATAGTATTCAAGGAAGTGTGGGAGGTATTAGAAATAAGTTTGGTAATAGAAGGAATGATATGGTGATAACAAGGTTGCGTGTTGGTCATTGTTTGTTAAATCAATATAGGTACAGAATAGGAAAGCATGAGACCGGCTGTTGTGATAAATGTGGGACAACAGAAACGATAGAACATGTAGTTACAGAATGTGTTGCTCATGAAAAACAGATGCCAATTAGTCTTAAGTCTTAAACATATACGGTATAAATAATCTGACACTTCAGACCTTGTTAGGAAATGGTTCAAATCAAATTAAAATAATACAGCAATTAATTAATTACTTAAAAGAAACAAAATTGATTAATATCATTTAAGAATGGTTAGCAAAATAAAGAAATTGTAAATTTATTCAGGTATTATTATTTTTTTATTTATTATATTTTTTTATTTCATGTTTTTTTTTTTTTTCCTACATTATGCGCTCCACACTCTTATCCAGTAGGTGGTGGGAACGCATCATGTAAGTTGGTCTGCCAACCGCCATTAACCCCACAAGAAGAACAAGAAGAATTTCCCTCGTTTACAACGTTACCGTTCATCTTAGTGAAAGGAAAAGAAAGAACATTAAAACAGAGATGTCGAGGAAAAGGGTTCGCGTTTAGGAGAGCTGACGCGCCGGTGAAGCCGGATGGCAAGACGGGTAGACCCCAAGGCGGTTGGCAACAACTGGAATGTGAGTGGACAGGAGAATGCAGACGGAAGTGACGAATCAGGAAATGAACTAGGCGATATGGAAGTAGTTGGCGGGAACTTTGAAAAATGGGATACGGTTAAATACAACAAACGGAAAAAGAAACGTAAGCATAAATCTGATGAAAGTGATTCGGAAAGAGGTTCAGCTCTAGAGGAAACAGAGACAGTGGAATACAAGGTATTTGCTAAACCTGTGCAAGAAGGGGACACATTTGGAGGTATGAATGTGATACAGCTAACCAAAACACTGCACAAAGAAATTGGCATTATAAAGAGTGCTAAA
>CAIGQV010013861.1:0-12413 GCA_903798115.1 Danio jaintianensis
AAGAATCTCAAACAGGTTTAAAACATGTAGTGTGAGCAAATGATGAACTGACCCTTTCATAATGAAATAGATAACTAAAAGAACCAGCTAAAGCAGACAAAGCAAATAAAAGAAGCGATGTGCTGAGTAAAGTGTGTGACGCTGCATTATAAATCACATTTCAGCTGTAATAACACAACAGACAAATCAACAACAACAACAAAAATCACTTAAGAACAATAAATACTAACTGAACGGCTGATATTACAGAAGAAAGAAGTATAAATAGGTATAATAACAGTAACAATAATAATAATAATAATAGTAATATATAATCTGGATATCCACAACTTCATAATGAACAGAAAGAGTGAATAAATAAAGTCTGACCTGTGCAGAGGAGAGCAGAGAGAGTCAGAGCTGCTGTCTGGAGCTTCATCATGACTGAACTGAACTCTCTTTATCTGTGTATCTGCTTTACACGCACACACACACACACACTCACTCTCTCACACACACACACAATCACACACACTTACACTCCCCACACACATACATACAGAGACACAGACACACAAACACTCACAGTCACATACAAACTTGCACGCACGCACACACACATACATAGAGAGAGAAAGAGACAGACACACTAACAGTCACACACACACTTACACCCCCCCCCAAACACACACAGTCATATACAAATTTGCACACACATACAAACTAACACACAGTCACACAACACACAGTTTCTCTCATACATACACACACATACACACAGAGAGTCACACACACACACACACGCGCAGTCACACAATCACATAGAAACTTACACACACACACACGCAGTCACACAATCACATAGAAACTTACACAAACACACATGCATACAGTCACACACATAGCCTCACACACACACAGACAGAAAGAGTCACACACACTCTCTCTCTCACACACACTCAAAGTCAGACTCTGGACTTGTGTTTGCAGATGATGAAACTCTTTAAACATCAAATCCGACACACAGTAGAGCAGATTTCTGACTGTTGTAGCTGTGAAATAACTCTAATCATTCAGCGGAGTGATACGGAGCTGTAATGCGCTTTAAACCTGCCGGAACTACTTTAGCTGACAATAACCTGAGAATGACCATCAACCAATCAGAATCCAGCATTCAGACCTGGGGTATCATTGAAATTATAGATGTATTTTTATAGTGAAACTGAAGAAATATCCTCCTGATCTCCAATCAGTGAGTATTGTTGTTGATTTTCCTCTCTCTGGTGTGTTTCTACATTCATTCTCTCTGCGTGAGACTGTAAACACACACACCGAGTGTTTATTTAACCAATCAAGACCTCATGCAAGTGCAAACACACCATGGTCTGCTTTTGTTATTTGATGTAAAGAAGATGATAATTACAGTACATTAACCCAAACTCTACGCCTACGTGAAGACATTCAGCATTTACCATGACCTCTGTGGTTCTTAAACTGACATCAATAACCTCATGTTTGTGTGTGTAATGAGACGTTATTCAGACCCGTCAGGACTGTGACTCCAGCAGACTCCATTCCTTAGGCTTATGTTGATTCCCCAAAACAAACCTAAAGATTAACATCCAGTCATGCATTTCCCTTCGGCTTAGTCCCTTTATTCATCAGGGGTCGCCACAGCGGAATGAACCGCCAACTATTCCAGCATATGTTTTACACAGCGGATGCCCTTCCAGCTGCAATCCAGTACTGGGAAACACCCATACACACTCATTCACACACACTCATACACTACGGCCAATTTAGTTAATCAATTCCCCTATAGCGCATGTGTTTGGACTGTGGGGGAAACTGGAGCACCCGGAGGAAACCCACGCCAACACTGGGAGAACATGCAAACTCCACACAGAAACACCAACTGACCCAGCCGGGACTCAAACCAGCGACCTTCTAATACTAAACGTACATTTATCAGTAAAGTCAAACTTCAACCCTCCATCAAACATCTTTCCTGTGCAAAGGATCATGGGTACCTGTAGTGTCCATCAGTTGTACCCTTCAAAATCCTTTATTCTGAAGTGCCCTTCAAAGTGGCCAGTTTTGAGGGCTTCAGCTTGGAACGACACTTCAATATGGCGGCCATTTTTGTTTTCATTCTGAAGTGCCCTTCAGAGGGCGATATATAACATTTGGGGCTGCGTTCCAGTCCACTTTTAGAAATGCACTTGTGAACTTCCCTTGTTCCGCCAAGGGGAATCCCAGGTGCCATTTATCAAGTGAATGAGGGAAGTTTACATGCACATACCACCGATCCCTCGATTTTTTTGACCTAGAGAGCGAGTCATCTTCATATGTCTACTACAGCGCCTAGAATGTCCCAGAATGCAATGCTACTGTGATGTCACAACAATGTAGTTCCCAAGTGCTCAAGGGTTTCAGATGCTCCACCAGTAGTGGACACTTGACATATGGTGCGTCCCAAAAGGGATGTACAGTATCACCCTCCGAAGGGCACTTTGGAGTGAAGAAAATCATGGCTGCCGTATTGAAATGTTATTCCAAAGCGAAGTGCTGAAAATGGTCCACTTCTAAAGGCCCTTTGGAATGATCCTTTGAGCCGGGAAGTTGTTTGGTGTCACACACTCCACTCAATTTGGAAGGGGTCATTCCTATGCCCCAATTTCTTCTAAGGGGCCCTCGGATTAGGGCAGGAGTGTCCAAATTCGGTCCTGGAGGGCCACTGTCCTGCAGAGATTATCTCCATATTAGCTTTAACACACCTACCTGGAAGCTGCTAGTATGACTAGTAAGACCTAAATTAGCTGGCTCAGGTGTGTTTAATTGGAGTTGGAGCAAAACTCTTCAGCACAGTGGCCCTCCAGGACAGAGTTTATACACCCCTGGATTAGGGCATAGGGATAAGCCCTTCCTAATGGAACCCACCCGTAATCAATGACATACATCTGAGGGAATGAGATCAAGGGAAGTTAGCGAGTTAAGGGCATAACAAATTGAACTGGAATGCAGTCTAGAACACACCGCAAGTCTTCTTTTCTGTTGTTTGTGTACCTGTCTGGATTACAGCGCCACATACTGGTCTGGCATGTAGACTGCATCATTGTCAGTTTTACTGGTTTTGTGTGTATGCAGACATTCTGCGAGACAAGGCAAAAACACAAATGAAAGTGAAAGCTTGGTGTGGTTCTACGGTAGCCTCAGTTGCTTGACAACAGCAACACACCACCAACACACCTGAACACGCCCTCTAAACCGCAAACAGCCCAGATCTTTTTTCAAAGCATGCTTCTCGAAAGAAAGAGTTGAGGAAGTAGAACAAGTCTGAAGGTAAAAAGATAATGCGACTGTTTTTGACAAGGAAATGGACTGAGAAACATCATTAACCAGTTGGATAATCTCTCGTGGTAAGAATATGTCTAAAGCTATGTGTCATATTACAGCTCATACGGTTTAATATTGATAAGATTATGTTTCCAGAGGTGTATAACTCACCTGATTCATTCATATTAGTTCAACCTGTCAACAAATGGCTAAAGCGTTCCCCTAAAGAGGCTTTTTCAGTGGTTTCTAGTGCCACGATTGTACGGTAGATTGTTTAAAAGTATTTAACTACAAATTACACTGTTTTATAGTATTTTAGTTTATAGGTACAAAAACTTTACATGATGTTTTTTGATACTTGATGATTTTACAATGCTTTTGGAACCAAAATTTAAATGGTTTAATGTATTTGGCTTAAAAAAAAAGGCTTGTTAAAGTTTAATTCAATTCAAGTTTATTTGTATAGCGCTTTTTACAATAATTATCATTCCAAAGCAACTTTATTAAGGTACACGTTATTACATTACAATCAAAATCAGAAAATAGATATAGTGGACAGTATATAGTACACTATAAAGTACTTTTAAAACCCCTAGAAAATGATACCAAGTGGACTGAGTGTGGATTTAATATTGCTTCTGCTGAAAATCCCTTTTGGGTCACTTGTTTATACAGAGAACTTGATTTTATTTAACCAAAATAATCTGTTTATTGTTTGCTGCACTTACAGGAACAAATGTGAAATGTGTTCATGGGCCTTGTGATTTGTGATGTTGTCTTGTGAACCAGCTTTTCTAGTTGTGGTGTAATGTGTAACAGGGTTCAGGCAAGGCGAAAGTGAGACTGATCCAAATGCAGATTAGACCTTTATTGAAAAAGTAAACCAGGGACTACAGGATGGGGTTGCACGAGCTGTTCATAAGTTCTTGCTTAAACTGGAATGTGAAGTCCACACTTCTCACTTTAACTAGTTACTTTAACTACAGCATGAAAATATTTAGTACAGAGGAAGTTGTAGCTTAGTATGCCTTTACAGTACGTCACCGGGTTTAGTGTGATTTCCCCAAGTAGGACATCTATATTGATCCTGGAACAACATTCCTATCAGCCAATCAGATTTAAGGGATAAGCTTGGAGTTTGTTACAATTAGGCTTATAGTTTCACACCAAAACGTGGAGCCCCAGATCACTCGTACTAGTTTACTTGAGGAACGTTTTTCACCTCACAGGAATATTTTACTTGAGTTGAATTATTTGAACTTGCATGGTAGATGTGATTGAGGCATCGCTTCCTCTCTCTATTTGCTCTTGCTGCTCATCTACATTTGAAATGAAATTGAGAGTGCAAAAGATGCGATATGTGGAAAGTCTGTACATATTTCTTCTTTGAGCTAGATGATGTTGATCAGAACATACACCATGACTACCAAGTAAGGGTACTGTTGGCAGTGGAAAAGCAAAAGCAGTCAAAACGACATCAAGCATGACATAAAAACACATCAAAAATGCAAATCAATTTTATAGGGTGGCACGGTGGCTCGGTGGTTAGCACTGTCGCCTCACAGCAAGAAGGTCGCTGGTTCGAGTCCCGGCTGGGTCAGTTGACATTTTTGTGTGGAGTTTGCATGTTCTCCCCGTGTTGGTGTGGGTTTCCTCCGGGTGCTCCGGTTTCCCCCACAGTCCAAACATATGCGCTGTAGGTGGATGTTGATGAACTAAATTGGCTGTAGTGTATAAGTGTGTGTGTGAATGAGTGTATGGGTGTTTCCCAGTACTGGATTGTGGCTGGAAGGGCATCCGCTGCGTAAAACATATGCCGGAATAGTTGGTGGTTCATTCCGCTGAGGTAACCCCTGATAAATAAGGGACTAAGCCAAAGGAAAATGGATGAAATCAAGTTTATGTCATTGTGACATCAGAGTAGGCAATTGACATCAAATCAATTTGCATTTTTTATGTCTTTTTAACATGGTACCCACCGGGAACCTCATTAGGGTGACCCATACCAAACCTTTCTGTACTGTTAACAAACCCTCTTGTATTTTCTTGGAATTTATCAAAAGAAGGTACAATCCCATCTTGTGCAACAAAAGTGACTTGAACGCAACTGACGTCATAATTATGACTTTGACTTATGACTATGACAACTGATGAATAGGAATGTCCCAGGAGGACTTGAACATAGCATTATTTACCTGTCTAGTTCCCCTCTTGTCTTTGTGTTAATAATTTCTTGAATTCATCACATTGTTTTCTTTAAATTCCATTTGGGGTTTGTCCTCACTGCCCTGTTACCACTCGACTCTGCACATGGCTCCTTCCTCTCAGAACCATGACACTACGCAATTCTGGATGATAAAACACTACCTTTAAAATGAGTCTGAAGGAGGAGGTGGAGGTGAGGGGAACTACAGCCTCTCCAGAACCCAACTGTGTGTCTGTGAAGAGTAACACATCTATAGTTATGCCTCCTAACATCAGTGATGGAGATGTGACCTCTGACCCCAGGTGAGAGAAATCACTGATACCGATTAGACTTCATTAAATACTTACAAAGGGATTGATCGATTCTTTTGATTTGCTAGGAGACTGAATAATGACAAAGAAACATCTCCAGAACCCAGCTGTGTGTCTGTGAGGGATGACTCCTCTATAGTTATGCCTCCTAACATCAGTGATGGAGCTCTGACCTCTGACCCCAGGTAGGACAAGACACGGTTATGTAAATATAAATACAAATTTAGCATAAATGGACTGGCTGAGTTATATTATTAATCTTATTGTGAAGATGTTTTACAGTGATAGGTAAATTGCATGATGTTTTATCAATTATCACTCCAGACCATCTAAAGATTTTGAGAGTCCTCAGTGCAGAAAGAGTTCTGTTTTGCATGCACAAAAAGTCAGACAAGGATCTAGTACTATTGGTTGTGCCGCACTACAGGAGGAGACCGGAGACCTGCAGAGAATCAAAGACCAGCACAAAACCATCATGAGAAACAAATATGAAAGATTATTTGAGGGAGTCAAACTCTATGAGAATCAAACCCTGCTGAACCAGATCTTCACCCAGCTGTACATCATAGAGGGAGAGAGTGAAGGAGTGAATGAAGAACATGAGGTTTTACAGATGGAGAAAACAGCCAGAACAAAACACTCACAACACACTCCAATCTACTGCAATGACATCTTTAAAGAGGAGAAAGAGCAAATCAAGACTGTTCTTACTAAAGGCATCGCTGGAATCGGAAAAACCGTCTCTGTGCAGAAGTTCATTCTGGACTGGGCCGAGGGAAAAGCCAATCAGGATGTAGATTTCATGTTTGTGCTTCCATTTCGAGAGCTGAACTTGATCAGAGATCATCAGTACAGTCTTCACAGACTCCTGCTGGACTTTCATCCTGAACTTGAAGATCTGGAGCCCAAGATTTATGAGGAGTGTAAAGTTGTGTTCATCTTTGATGGTCTGGATGAAAGCAGAATCACACTGATGTTTTCAGACGCTCCGAAAGTTTGTGATGTGACTGAGACTTCATCAGTGGCTGTGTTGATGTCAAAGCTGATGAAAGGAGAGCTGCTTCCCTCTGCTCTCATCTGGATCACCTCCAGACCAGCAGCAGCCAATCAGATCCCCTCCAAATACATCAAGCGTCTGACAGAAATTCAGGGATTCACTGAGCCTCAGAAGGAGGAATATTTCAGGAAGAGAATCAGTGACCAGCATCAAGCCAGCAGAATCATCTCACACATCAGAAGAGCAAGAAGCCTCCACATCATGTGCCACATACCCGTCTTCTGCTGGATCTCATCCACTGTGCTTCAGAAGCTCCTGGAAGAAGATCTGAGTGCAGAAATCCCTCAAACTCTGACTGAAATGTACATCCACTTCCTGCTGATTCAGATCAACATGAGGAATCAGAAGTATGAAGAGAGAGATCCAGAGAAACTCCTGCAGTCCAACAGAGAAGTGATTGTCAAACTTGCTGAAGTGGCTTTCAAACAGCTGATGAAGGGCAATGTGATGTTCTATGAGGAGGACCTGATTGAGAGCGGCATAGACGTCTCTGACGCCTCAGTGTATTCTGGGATTTGCACTGAGATCTTTAAGGAGGAATCTGTGTTTCATCAGAGGAAAGTCTACAGCTTCACCCATCTGAGTGTTCAGGAGTTTCTCGCTGCTTTCTATGTGTTTTACCATTATATAATTAAAAATGTTGACATGCTACACTTTATTGATGTATTGCATAATCTGCATAAAGGTGCAGTAGATAAAGCCATTGAGAGTGAGAATGGGCGTCTGGATCTGTTCCTGCGGTTCCTGCTGGGCGTCTCACTGGAGTCCAATCAGAGACTCTTACAGGATCTACTGACACACACAGAGAAGAGCTCAGAGAGCATCAGGAGAAGCACACAGTACATTAAAGAGAAGATCAGAGATGGACATGGACTCTCCACTGAAAGATCCATCAATCTGTTCCTCTGTCTGCTGGAAGTGAAAGATCAGACTCTGTCCAGAGAGATTCAGGAGTTTGTGAAATCAGACAAACAGTCAGAGAAGAAACTCTCTCCTGCTCACTGCTCAACAATCGCCTACATGCTTCAGATGTCAGAGGAGGTGCTGGATGAGCTGGAGCTCCAGAAATACAACACATCAGATGAGGGCAGAAGAAGACTGATACCAGCCGTCAGCAACTGCAGAAGAGCTCTGTGAGTGTTTAATTGTGTCTTACAGTGGAGAGACATATGTGAATGCCAATTCTGTTGTTGTATTGACAGATCTTGAGTTTGTTTTAGGTAAAACTGAATTCTCATTTGTTTTCTTCTCTTTCAGTCTTGCTGGCTGTAATCTCACTGCTCAGGATTGTGAAACTGTGTCATCAGTTCTTCAATCCTCAAACTGTGTCCTGAGAGAGCTGGACCTGAGTAACAATGACCTGCAGGATTCAGGAGTGAAGCTGCTCTCTGATGGACTGAAGAGTCCAAACTGTCAGCTGGAGATACTGAGGTAAGACTTTCATATTGAGTCGTAAGTATTACAGGTTAAGATTCCAGACGAACTTTAAAATAACCTGCTGATGTGTGTGTGTGCGTGCATGTGCATGTGCGTGCGCGTGCGTGTGTTTCTGTAGGTTGTCTGGCTGTATGGTGACAGAGGAAGGCTGTGGTTTTGTGTCTTCAGCTCTGAGTTCAAACCCCTCATACCTGAGAGAGCTGGATCTGAGCTACAATCACCCAGGACAATCAGGAGTCCAGCTGCTCAAACACACACTGGAGGATCCACACTATACACTGCACAAACTCAAGTATGTGCAGCAGTAACAGAATACAAACGATCATCAGTTTGGCCGATCTAATAATAAAATAATAAACCTTTGTCATAGGTTCTTTGAGAGTTCTTTGAAAGCAATTTGGTTACAGTATATAGATATTTAATTGATTTATTTACTTTCTAGGTTGGATCATGGAGGCCATTCTAGGATCATACCAGGATTGAGGAAATGTAGGTCTTGTTTCTCTTAAACACACATGGATCTGAGCAGAATAAAGGCCTTGGTATGCTTCAAACAGTGGTTTTTATAATTCTTTTGAGGGCAAGTAGTTGGAAAAGTTATAGTAATGGTATACTGATTTTGAACCTTCCGACACCCTCATAATGCAGTAGGCAGTGTTGTAAATGTATTTTGCTGCTTGCAATTAACCTTAAACATAACCAAGAGAGAAGAATATTGTCATTTTGCACATTGTCACATCTTTACATTGTTTTCTGTTTGAGTGTCCACAAACTCATAGAAAAGGAGTGATGAGGTGAACTTCTCATCCAATGTGTGACGCCATTCGAGTCTTTAATATCTCTCCACGAGCGATCGTACTTGTGCAGATACATCTTTCCAACTGCCGAAATGATCCCAAAAAGAACTTTGTTAGTTTTGTTTGTGTTCAAAATGATGTCATTTAATTTCATTCTTGGATTTAGTTTGAAGTACATCCAGGCCTTAATTGACTCTGGTCCACTGAATTATTAGAAAACAATGCATTCCTGAGGTGTAACATCCACTCTGCTTAACCACATTTTTAGCTTAAATTATTAGCACTTTTCATTTCACGTTTCAAGAGTTCACACTTAGATATTGCTTAATAATGTTTGGCATGCTGTCCCTGGAGAGAACCCTGAGCTCGGAGATAATTGAGCCCAGGGCTCCCGCCTGGTCAATAAGCATGTAAGGGGGTCCGAGATCAGGTAGTTCTCAAGAGCTCCCTGAATTTGTTCGGCTTATTCCTTGATTATCAGGGGCAGCCCTAGAGGAATAGACCGCCAACCACACCAGCGCATACCTACGTGGTGAAAGCTCAGTACTAAAGTACTCATGTACTGTTCCTATTGGTTTATTTAATTCTCTTATGTCACATGTCTTTGGACTGTGGGAGGAAACCAGAGTACTTGGGGGAAACCCACGCGAGCATGGGGACAACACACAGAAACGCCAACTGGCCCAGCCGGGACTCAAACCAGTGACCTTCTTGCTGTGAGGCCACAGTGCTAACCACTGAGACACCGTGCTGCCCAATCCTGGATTAATCTAGAAAAGAGGAGGAGGGAGATGGAGTGGATGGATTTTTTCTTTCAAAAAATGAAGATCAGGGAGTAAAGTTAGACGGGATATTTATGTTGAGTTTGGAATGGTCTGATTGGCTTGCTAATGATTACGGATGGGGGACCAGACGCGATCAATCATATCACGTGCTCCTCTCCAAATTAGTTTGTGAAACTTCACTTATGACCGAGACTGCTGAAAGCTCATCCTGTATGTTTTCTTCTCATCTCTCTTGTGTTTAGATGCAGTTGATCTCACACTGGATCCAAACACGGCGAACGCTCAACTTCAGCTTTCTGAGGGAAACAGGAAAGCGACACATATGAAAGATCCTCAGCAGTATCCTGATCATCCAGAGCGGTTCGATACCTATCCTCAGGTCCTGTGTAAAGAGACTCTGAGCGAACGCTGTTACTGGGAGGCTGAATGGAGCGGACGGGTGACTGGTATAGCCGTGGCCTATAGAGGAATCAGCAGGAAAGGAGTGAGTGACTGTGTGTTTGGATGGAACGATAAATCCTGGAGTCTCTTCTGCTCTGATAACAGTTATGTTGTTTGTCACAATAACGACAGAACTGATTTAACTGCCCCTTCACCGCCCTCTCATAGAGTCGGTGTCTTTCTGGACGTGCCGTCCGGCTCTCTGTCCTTCTACAGCGTCTCTGACACGCACACACTCACACACTTACACACATTCAACACCGCATTCACTGAACCCCTCTACGCTGGATTCAGGGTGTATGATTTCTCAGTGTCTTTGAGCAATATCTGAAGCATTTCCGATAAAGCAGCTCAAATGTTATTTTTTTCCTGCTGAGGCATCAAATGGATTTGCATAAATGATGATTGCCATTAATAAATTGTCAGGATGAACTGCAAATAGGATAAAAATGTATTAAAATATGTGACGATTCAAATTGAGATTGAGATACAACTGGAGCAGGAGTTCATGTGAATGAATCTGTCTGTTTTTAGAAAAGTTCTTGTGGTATTTCTGTTTATCCTGTGTCTGAACTAGGGTTGTCAAAAGTTCGAGTTCGGTACCAGTCGGTACTGAAATTTTAAAAACTTTGAGCATGTTCTTAAACACAGCTGATTGGCCATTGTGTTCATGTGCTCACCAGAAATTACTCTGGAAGTGGACGTTCGAAAAATTTCAATACTGATCTCAATTCTTTTGACAATCCTAGTCTGAACGATACATATTACATTAGTGTTGATAAACGCAGCACTTGCTTTGTTTATATCGGTAACCAGGGACGCCCCTGGCTGGTACTGGCCCTATGACAAGTGAAGAGCCAGGGGGGTGGGGGTTTGTTAGGTGTCACAGACGAAAGTGATTAAGAGGGGGATAGTTACTCTGGGGGGATAGTTGCTCCCCTAATAGTTACTCTGGGGGCCCCCAAAGTGCCTTTAGAATCGCGGTAAATGTAATTGAGGCAAATTCTGTACATTTGTGAAAATCACATCACATCATTCGTGCTGTAATTTGCAACCATTTGCATGTTCACATTGACCATTGCATGTAATTTAATCATGCAAGTACTTAATTTCGCATTTAATTTGAACCCAGCAAATGCGCGACCTGCTGGCCGAGAGTGAATCTGCAGCCTATTCAGCTCATCTGCTGTTTCCTTCACGTTTTATGATAATAGTTTCACTAAAGTCAGATCCTTCTGTTATTGCTTCAAATAATTAGAAATAAAACACTCTAGTTTAGATTAAACTATCTGCTCATGCTGCATGTATGCTTAGTCTTTAATTAAAATGCAGTGGTTATCTCTGATTTTAAATGGAAGGAGCTTTTTTTTTTTCACAGAAAAGTCTTACTTTGTTTATGTAATCCGCCGGTCCTACACTACCCAACTCGCTCTGAGCTGGGATTAAACCGGCGATCCTTTGTACGGGAGTGTTGCTCTAACAAGGAGGCTAAAGACCATGGCCTCTAGCGTCTGTCACTAGAGCACCTTTAAAGGTCGGAGGAGTGAGGTTTACATGCACAGCACTTCACTAGCTGGCCTCTGCTACATTTATATGAAGATACTTCTTGTATTTGACTAACCTATTTGATTTGGGTGTGAAATGATGATGTTCAGTGCAGTCTTCATAATTAAGGTGAATCAGATATGAGTGTGTTTAGATGCTGGTCAGATGTCTTTGTATATCTGATATGTAGACAATTATAATCCACACTTGGAAGAAAAAAAAGATCTTGTGCAATAAACTCCCACCTGTGTCAGAGTAAACATAGCCTAAAACTCATCTCTATATGAGGTATATTGGCATTATTATCCTAAAGGTTTTTCTAATATTTTTACTGATTTTGTTATTTAATTCTAATAAACCCTCATGAAAAATATTAGATAGATTTATTGTAAATACTATAGTGTTTTTAGACCATACTATAGTAAAGTATATTATGCTGTATATATTATAACATTTACAACAATTTGATGATGAATGCTCTAGCATACTGTAGTATTAACTATAGTGAACTGAACACCT
>CAIGQV010013862.1:1749-12992 GCA_903798115.1 Danio jaintianensis
AGGACAACCACCTAACTGATGATTATTGGTGTGTGTGTGTGTGTGTGTGTGTGTGTGTGTGTGTGCAGGGACGGGACGGGACAACCACATAACTGATGATGATTGGCGTGTGTGTGTAGGGGCGGGACAACCACATAACGGATGATGATTGGCGTGTGTGTGTGTAGGGGCGGGACAACCACCTAACTGATGATTATTGGTGTGTGTGTTTGTAGGGGCGGGACAACCACATAACTGATGATGATTGGCATGTGTGTGTGTGTAGGGGCGGGACAACCACATAACTGATGATGCACAGAACATGTCTCAAACATGCACAGAAGGTTCTCCCCTTTCTCAAATTTAATTAAGTTGCATTGACCAAATGAGATGATAGTACTTTTAGGTCAGACACGTCTCAGCCAAACACAAATGATCTTATTCATGATCATTTGACTGTGTGGTTTAAACGTAGCTCAGATCTGCATGTGCTGTAAGAAACCAGACTCTTAAAATGTAACTTATTTGCTTAATTTTCAGATGTGATAGTGAACGAGGAAAGTGAAGAACTGAGTGAAGATGAGGAGAAACATGACAAAAGTGAAAACGAAACTTACACAAAGAGAGAAAAAGGTTTCAACTGCATTCAGTGTGGAAAGTGTTTAACCAACAAACACACTCTCAAGTTTCACATGATGATCCACACTGGAGAGAAACCATTCAAGTGTTCACACTGCGACAAGAGGTTCATTTGTTCAGGATATCTGAAAACACACGAGATGATCCACACTGGAGAGAAAACACACAAATGTGATGAATGCGGCAAAACATTTTCCATTTCTTCAGAGCTGAAGAAACATCTTAGAGTTCATACAAACGAGAGGCCTTATTCATGTTCTGAGTGTGGAAAGAGTTTTGCACGGCAGTCAAGCTTAAGACAACATAATAAGATCCACTCTGGTGTGAGAGAGTTTGTGTGCTTTGAATGCGAGATGACTTTTATTACAGCTGGAAATCTGAAACGACACCAGAGGACTCACACTAAAGAGAAACCTAACAAGTGTTCACACTGCGACAGGAGATTCAGTCAGTTGCAGTCGCTGAAAATACATGAGAGGATTCACACTGGTGAGAAACCGTTCATATGTTTTGAGTGTGGGAAGGGTTTTTCACATCAGTCACATTTTAAAGCACATCAGCATATCCACACTGGTGTGAGAGAGTTTGTGTGCGTTGAGTGTGGGAAGACTTTTATTACAGCTGCAGACTTAAAACAACACCAATGGTTTCACACTGGAGAGAAACCTTACAAGTGTTCACACTGCGACAAAACATTCAGTCTGTTACAAATCCTGAAAACACATGAGAGGATTCACACTGGAGAAAAACCGTATACATGTACTCACTGTGGGAAGAGTTTCAGACAATCATCACACCTTAATAAGCACATGAAGATCCACACTGGAGAGTAAAACTCAAATGTGATCAGTGTGGTAAGACATTTTTGAGGGCTTCATATTTGAAGAAACATCTTAGGTTAGAGAGAGTTTATGATGGTGCATCTGTCAAAATTTGATTGATGATTGCCACACCCCTTTAGGGTGGGACTTCAGGTCTAAGCTCCGCCCGTTTTTAAAATATCATTTATACTTTCAGTAATTAGATTCTTTTCAATGAAATTAAATCCTATATATTTTTATAATTCCAGTAATTTGATCCTTATCAATTAATTTAAACTATTATTTATTATAATACCTGTAAATATATTCTATTCATTCATTTTCCTTCGGCTTAGTTCTTTTATTCATCAGGGGTCGCCACAGCGGAATGAACCGCCAACTTATCCAGCATGTGTTTTACGCAGCGGATGCCCTTCCAGCTGCAACCCAGTACTGGGAAACATTCACACACACTCATTCACACACACACTCATACACTACAGCAGCGGTGTCCAAACTCGGTCCTGGAGAGTTTAGCTCCAACCCTAATCAAACACACCTGAACCAGCTAATCAAGCACTTACCAGATATACTAGAAACTTCCTGGCAGGTGTATTGAAGCAAGTTGGAGCTAAACTCAGCAGGACACTCCAGGACCAAGTTTGGACACCCCTGCACTACGGTTAATTTAGTTCATCAATTCACCTATAGCGCATGTGTTTGGACCGTGGGGGAAACCGGAGCACCCGGAGGAAACCTTCTTGCTGTGAGGCGACAGTGCTAACCGGTTTCCCCCACAGTCCAAACACATGCGCTATAGGGGAATTGGGTAAGCTAAATTGTCCGTAGTGTATGTGTGTGAATGAGTGTGTATGGGTGTTGCAGCTGGAAGGGCATCCACTGCGTAAAACATATTCTTGAAAAGTTGGCGGTTCATTCCGCTGTGGCGACCCCAGATTAATAAAGGGACTAAGCCGAAGAGAAAATGAATGAATGAATGTCTATGTAGACATTGCGTAAAACATTAGGTCATGAAAATTTACTTGAAATTCTTGAAAAATCATGGAAAAGTCTTTACTTTAGCAGTAAAAATGTGTATAAACCCTGTATATTCTTTGTCAGCCTCTAATGTCATTATTATTGTTTCTCTGTACGTTTACAAACCAGTTTTTAAAATGTTTTCATTATTTCAATGTATGAATGTACATTTAAAGATAATTGTGTTCAAATAAAAAAGCACTTGTTATTCTTTGTGGTAAATGATTCCTTTGTCCTAGAGTTCTCAGGGTTTCTGCAGGTTTAATCAAGTCAAATATAAGACTTTTTAAGACCCTTTTTAGACTATTATGAATAAAATTTTAGACTAATACAGGGCTAAACACTAATAACTATTTCTAATTCGGTAAAAAAAAGTAATTATTTCTTAGCGATATATTTTAATGTGTCAAAACAAGAAAACTCTAGTTGAAAACACTTTTTTCAACATAATATATATTTTTATGACTAGTTAACATTGTTAAAAGTATATTATTATGGAGACAATGACATAAATAATAAAGAATATACATTTGTTGGCTTCTAGTCCAAATTGATTGAGTATAATCATGTAAAGTGATACGTGGCTCTGTTATTAATTGTGTATTTGTTAATTGAGGAATTGTGTATTTGTTATTAATTTTCTTTCCCTGATTAGGGAATTTAATTTAGAAAAATTGTTCGTAAAAATGCCGAACAGCTATTGTAAATTGTATCTCCTTGCAATAAAAAACCTAAATATATATATAAAATATATATATATAAAAAAAAGGTTTTATTGATTTATGAATTGTTGGTGATTGGATGGATTTTGTCCCGATTGTTTAGCTTTATTTGGACAGAGGAAAATAAAGACCTATTTAAAATGATTTAAGACCTACAAGATAATATTTCAGTGAATTTAAGACATTTTAAGGCCTAAATTGTTGTTTTTGAAATCTCTACAAAAGCACTTGACCCGAGGAGTCACGCAAAATGTCACATTACCAATTTAAGTGAATTTTTAACGTTTTAATTGCCAAATAAACAGTATTTTACCTCACGTATGATTGAGTAAAATGGATTTTTGTCAGCACTGTTTCGTGGTGCGTTTTTGACCCACCTCGACGTGATGACGTCAGCGCTTACGCGTTCATCCAGCATCGAGTCTTCAGAGCTGAGGTGAGTCGTTGACGCTTTTTCTCGTGTTTACACAACAATAAAACACACTTTACAGTTTATTAAAGCGACAATCTGCGACTAGTTTGTGAAGGGAATAATGGGAAACGTTAACTGAATAGTTTGTTTAGCTCTTTATTTTCTTATTTATGTTTCTGTACATGCATGTGCTACTGCTAACGATCTGATTTATTTGTTATGAATACTTGAATAGTATTTTAACAAGATATTGATATAAATGCAAGCGATTTTATATTTACAATGTAATTAGTTTATCCTGCAAACAGTTTTATAATGAGCCGATGCTGAATGTCTGTTTAATGAGTGTTTATAGTCTGAGGCTCATCAATATTATCAGAGCTGCTGAAATCCTCTTTATTTCATGTCAATAGTTTCTGTTTTTACCTCATTCATTACACTGATGTCTAAAGATCTACAAGTTGCCACATTAAAGGTGCAATATGTGGTTGTCTTTTGTTGTGCTGGTTGAAAGTCTCTTCACATTCCAATAGTAATAGTAATAGTAGTAGACACCAGTAATCATTGCATGCATGAAATATAACACTTTCCTTGCTACACAACTGAAACCGTTCTAGATATAATATCGTTTTTCGAAAAGGTTCAAGTTCTACATTATTAATAACATTAAATTTTATTGTTGTCACCTGACTTGAGCAAATCACATAATCACATACTGTATCACAAGATATAACATCATAATGTGTTTATTTCCTCAATCAGTGTAAATGAATCAGATTTCTCGGTTTCTTCTCCTGAAGCTCTGCCGCCATCAGTGAAAGACAAAGACAGAGTTTATTGAAGGACAGTGAGAAGATGAGTGATCCAGAACCCTGCAGAATTAAACAGGAAGAGACTGAAGAACTAATAGGTTTGTGTTTGTTCATTACTCTTCAATAATGAGCCTAAAACACTTAATCACTTCATCAGATTTAATACTTTTAAATATTATCTTTCATTTTATCTTAACAATATTGTGTTTGAACATTGGAAAATGAACTTAAATGAACTTTACTGCTCAGACAATTATTAGTAACACTTTAAAATAATTGTCCATTAGTTAATATATTTACTAACATGAACAAACAATTAGCAGTACATTTTCCATGGTATTTATTGAACTTTATTAACGTTAGTTAATGTTATTAAGTGTTAAATAAGGTTAGTTTATGTTAACTCAGTGCATTCATTCATTTTCCTTCGGCTTAGTCCCTTTATTCATCAGGGGTCGCCACAGCAGAATGAACCGCCAACTTATCCAGCATATGTTTTACACAGCGGATGCCCTTCCAGCTGCAACCCAGTACTGGGAAACATCCACTCTCATTCACACACATACACTACAGCCAATTTTGTTTACTAAAGGTCCCATGAAGTGCTTTAAAATATGCATTTTTGTATGATGTTTGACGTAATCTCAACTGAAAAAAATGAATAAAGGCTGGGGCATAGTGTAGCTTCTCCCCTTAAAAAAAACAGCCAATAGCGTTTTGTTTTATCACAGCTCTGCCAGTGAGAGTGGTTTAGCTCAAGTGCATCAAATGAAAGGCAAATGAGAAGCTTCTTGAAGGGGGCGGGGCATGCCAGATATTAGAGAGCATTTGATTAGTTATGATGTGATGAAACTGTAGTTTGAGGTGATGTGAATAAAACCGTTGATCCATTTAGGCGGAAGTAAAGCTTGCAGTTTGTCGCATGTTTATATCAGTTTTATATCTTCTAACTGCGAATTTTGTTACAGTTCTGGAGCATGCTAGCTTATAGATATCTAACAATACTGATACTAATATCTAAAAAACCTTATTTTAATTTCATGGGACCTTTAAGCTCTGAAAAAAAGTAAATACTTACTGAGAAAGGGCATCCATTCCTTGAAAATGGCGCCTGTTGCCATTGTGAGAGATGTCCCGCACATGCATCGAAGGCTCTCTCCTTCTGCAAATTAAATTGCGTTAACTAAATGAAAATAAGAATAAAGGCTCGTTCACACTGGGACAATTTTCACTAGTGTTTTTCATCAATGTTTAACGCCTCCTGACTAAACAAAGGGTGCCAATGTGATGAGGAAGAGCTTTTTCCATTGGTGAACACGAAGAGTTGTTTGACTACACAAACTGTCGGCAGGAAGGAGTTATTATAGAGAGTCACAGGGACTAGGAGTCACTAATCGCAGATATATATAGTTCAATATTGGGTTAATTTACCGCAATCTAACATCAGGGAGGGATTTTGCTCATTCACTCCGCTCATTTACAGTAAAAATCAATTTGTTAGGAATGCCACTAAAGATAAACTTGAGCGAAATTCGTCCTGTGTGGACGAGCCTAAACGGGGGACTTTTTTCAGTTTATTCATTACAATTTGCATTAGTATATTATTATTATTATTATTAGCAGTATTTTTTATTATATGCATATTTATATTTGTTTTAATATAAACAAGTTTAGATTTGTCCTTCTGTGTGGGGTTTTGGAGATGTCTGCATCACCATATGGGGCATAAGAACAAGACGTGTGTTTGGATATAACTCAGTTTTTTGACCACACTTCATTATTATTGTTCATTTATTCATTTGCTGGAGATTAGAACTGAATTTAGAAATAGTTTTGAAACAATTCTTTGTGCTTGACAAAGGAAATTAAATATGTCGGCTAATGGATGTCTTCAGTGGAGTGAGTACAACACCGTTTCCTTACTCCACCAAAGTAAAGAAGTAAAGAGAAAGTAAAGAGGCTGAATGGAGGAGGCTGGTTCTTTATCCTCGCACTGCAGATGCTCTGTTTAACTGTTTTCTCGCTAGTTGAAGCATTCAGTTTTTACACTTACAAAGTTCGCCCTGTAAATAGCAAATGCACCATGGCGCGACGCAACTGACTCTTAAAGGGAATGGGAGATGAGACTCTGATTGGTTTAATGCATGTTATGCTCAAAACACACCCAGAACTCATTAAGAGAATAAGCACAACACTATTAGACTATGCGCTGGGGCGCAGAGCGTGTTTTAACATCCTTAAAATAGAAAAAGTGGATTTGGATTCGGACCTAGATCGGTAAAATAGAGCCCTTAGTCTCCACCATCACGGACAGGCAAATATTGTTGAATTCTTTGAACTCGAGCGAAAGTCACAATTGACATGAATTCTGCATGTTTGTGGCAGCTGCATCATTCACGTTCAAATGCGCCATTCACTTGGTGGAAATTCACCTATAATTTTTTTGTATGCAATATATTCATGCAAATATTTTATTCTGCATTTTGTGTGAACCCGCCATTATTCATTATCATTTGACTCTATGGCATATGCTTATAAAAACTAGCCTCTTTAAAATAGTTTATTTGCCTAATTTTCAGATGTGATGGTGAAGGAGGAAGAACTGAGTGAAGATGAGGAGAAACATCATGTCAAAAGTGAGGAAGAAACTCACACAAATACCGAACATAGCTTTTCAATGAAAAGAACAGCCGTAAACGATGTCACCTGCACTCAGTGTGGAAAGAGTTTCAGCCATAAATACAGTCTCAATATTCACATGAGGATCCACACTGGAGAGAAACCTTACAAGTGTCCACACTGCGACAAGAGATTCAGTCATTCAGGACACATAAAACGACATCAGAGGATTCACACTGGAGAGAAACCTTACACATGTACTCAGTGTGGGAAGAGTTTCAGACACTCAGCATCCCTTAATAAACACACGATGATCCACAATGAAGAGAAGCCACATGAATGTGTTCAATGCGGCAAAACATTTTCGAATTATTTCGAGCTGAAGAAACATCTTAGAGTTCAAACAAACGAGAAGCTTTATTCATGTTGTGTGTGTGGAAAGAGTTTTACACGACAGTCACATTTAAGAAAACATCAGAAGATCCACACTGGTGTGAGAGAGTTTGTGTGCTTTGAGTGTGGGAAGAGTTTTATTAGAGCTGCAGACTTGAGACGACACCAGATGATTCACACTGGAGAGAAACCATACGTGTGTTCACACTGCGGCAAGAGATTCAGACATTCAGCACATGTGAAAACACACAAGAGGATTCACACTGGAGAAAAACCATATACATGTACTCTTTGTGGGAAGAGTTTCAGACGCTCATCAAATCTTAACGAACACATGAGGATCCACACTGGAGAGAAAACACACAAGTGTGATCAATGCAGCAAATCATTTTTGAGGTCTTCAGAGCTGAAGGAACATGCTAGAGTTCATACAATGGAGAAGCCTTATTCATGCTTTGACTGTGGAAAGAGTTTTACACACTTGTCATATTTAAATAAACATCAGAAGATCCACACTGGCCTGAGAAAGCATGAGTGCTTTGAGAGTAAGGAGACTTTTATTGATTCTGGAAACTTGAAACAACACCAGAGGACTCACACTGGAGGGAAACCATACACATGTACTCAGTGTGGGAAGAGCTTCATACAATCATCACACCTTAATAAACACATGAAGATCCACACTGGAGAGAAACACATAAATGTCATCATAACATAACACAACATGCTTTCACATTACTTTCCTTTAAGGGTAAGTAAGTAGCACATTTATCTATTTAGTGACAGGACGACTGGTTGCAATCGAGGGAAAGATGAATGCGGCCAAGTACAGGGATATCCAGAACAAAAACCTTCTCTAGAGTGCTCAGGACCTCAGACTTGGCCGAAGGTTAACCTTCCAACAAGACAATGACCCTAAGCACACAGCTTAAATAACAAAGGAGTAGCTTGACAACAACTCTATGACTGTTCTAGAATGGCCCAGCCAGAGCCATGACTTAAGCCTGGTTTATACTTCTGCGTCGAGTGATCGGCATGACCAGGGCCGGCCTTGCGCGTTGCTGTGCATTTATACTTCTGCGTGCTGTTTGTGTTGCAATAACACTTCCGTAACGCTAGCTGGCAGTGAGGTTTTTATGTTCGTCTGTGTCGAGTTTCTTCGCGGGTGTTTTGTTTTTTCTGAACGCTACCTTAATGTACAAGTAGCTAAAACTCGCTCATTTTGAGGCAGGAACTGGCGGACGTAATAACTTTAATCATAAGGTAAACACAAAGCAAAAGTTTCCATCTGGAGCTTCTTCACGGGACTCGACACTTGTAAACACTCGCTCCATCGGGCTCGCGCGGCTCTCAGCCCCGCCCACACTCATCAGCACTACCAAGCCGACCAATCACAGAGCTTGCGCTATGCGTCGTTGCGATGTGTAGTTACATTTTTTTGAGAGGTGCGCGACGGCCACAGTGAGGGCTATGTGACCACCTTCAGCCTTTAAACCCAATTGAGCATCTCTGAAGAGGCCTAAAAATGGCTGTCCACTAATGTTTACCATCCAACCTGACAGAACTGGAGAGGATCTGCAAGGAGGAATGGCAGAAAATCCCCAAATGCAGGTGTGACAAACTTGTTGCATCTTTCCCAAAAGACTTATGGCTGTATTAGTTGATCAAAAAGGTCTAAAATGTTGTGTTTTTTGTCAGTATGGGCTGCTGTGTGTACATTAACGAGGGAAAAATTGAACTTAAATGAAAAACTGTGCAGAGCTGCGGCCCTCCAGGAGTTGAGTTTGAGACCCATGCTTTACGCTGTATATAACTTTCCCCCCAACTATGGTGATGGGTTCGGTAAGATACATGAAGCGTGATTATGACTCTGTTATGCTGATTTCCCTATTTATTTACTGGATTTACGAATGTTTATAAATTGTATTCTTTTTTTGTGAAGTAACTTATGAAATTGTGTATGGAAAGCATTGTCAGTCCATTGTGTATGGAATTGAACTGAATCGATCACTCATACTCTTACCCAGGGCCGGATTAAGAACACATTGGGCCCTGTGGCTATAGCAAATCCAAGTGCCCCATTTATTTTTTTTACCTCACAAAAGTGTGTATATTTATATATATATATATATATATGATTCTGCCTGTCCAAGCTTCTGTTACTACATGTACAAGTTAATCAATGATGAATACTAATTGAATTTAAATTTTTATTCAATGACGAATGGTTAGTCTACCTTTGATTGGACGGTTCTCGCGGTAGTGAGGAAATAAGGGACTGTCCTGGGAAAATTGGGACATCTGATCACTCTTTTGGGTGCCAGTCCCAGTTTAGCACCGGCGTCAATGTTTTTGAACAGCAGCAACCTGATCGACGAGCAAAAGCATAACACAAAGAGGGGTTTTCCGGCATCATAGCGCAAATTAATTCTTCAGCCAATCAAGGGCCCCCTTCTTCCGTGGGCCCTGGGGCTTCAGCCACACCTAGCCCTTATGTTAATCCAGCCCTGCCCTTACCTGCTCATAATGCCCTAGCACAAGCTCCTGCAAAATATCCTGTTTGCATTCTTATAACATTGTGAATTGATGTTGCAAAATGTGGTACAAAACCGCACTTAGAATTACTGAATTATATTCTAATGTTTCAGTATATGGGGCGACGCGGTGGCGCAGTGGGTAGCACGTTCGCCTCACAGCAAGAAGGTCGCTGGTTCGAGCCTCGGCTGGGTCAGTTGGCGTTTCTGTGTGGAGTTTGCATGTTCTCCCCGTGTTCGCGTGGGTTTCCTCCGGGTGCTCCGGTTTCCCCCACAAGTTCAAACACATGCGCTATAGGTGAATTGGGTAAGCTAAAATTGTCCGTAGTGTATGTCTGTGAATGAGTGTGTATGAATGTTTCCCAGTGATGGGTTGCAGCTGGAAGGGCGTCCGCTGCGTAAAAAACATATGCTGGATAAGTTGGCGGTTCATCCCGCTGTGGCGACCCCAGATTAATAAAGGGACTAAGCCGAAAAGAAAATGAATGAATGAATGTTTCAGTATATATATTGTTATTGTCATAGTTGTTATTATTATTATTAATATTTTTATTTGTTGAATTTTGTACAGCTCGTTTATAAAATGCTAATACAGTGCAAAAGTATCATTGACAATCATTTTACTTTCATTTTAAATCATTTTATCTTTTTTTTTTTTTTTTTCAGTTCCCATGCATTTCATATGATCTGATTACTGCTAATGGCCAATTTAGTTTATTCAATTCCCCTATAGCGCATGTGTTTGGACTGTGGGGGAAACCGGAGCAAACCCACGCCAACACGGGGAGAACATGCAAACTCCACACAGAAATGCCAAATGACCCAGCCCGGACTCAAACCAGCGACCTTCTTGCTGTGAGGTGACAGTGCTAACCACTGAGCCGTCCTTAACTTTTTAATTGAGTTTTTTTATTATTATTATTCTTACATATTGTTATTTTCAGTTTGTGGATACTTCAGGATATGTTTAAATATGTTAAGTGCATTTTTAACAACTTTTAAGGGCCTAATAAACAGTATTTCACCTCACTCATGGTTGAGATTAAGACTGCATCGGTCACTGTTTTGGCAGTATTTTAGTTTGGCGCATGTTTGTTGATCCTCTTTTTTTATTAATGATGCTTCCATAACAAACATACAAATTCGAACCTACAAAAAAAAAAAACAGTGATACTAACAACAATAGTAACTTAGAGAGCAAGTTAAGTGATGTTATAAATAGTTTTTGTTGATCGCCCGTCGTTCCCACCTCGCCGTGATGACGTCAGCACCGACGCGTTCATCCAGCGTCGAGT
>CAIGQV010013864.1:0-34554 GCA_903798115.1 Danio jaintianensis
GCTCTTATTTCTCTAAGCAGTATCATTACCTTTGTGTAAGTAGCGTAAGTAGCACTTCTTGCTAGCATTGCCTCTTCATGTTGAGTTGCTTAATGCCTTCCTCATTTGTAAGTTGCTTTGGACAAAGTGTCTGTTAATGGCCAAATGTTAATGTAAGCAGAACTGTATTGAAACATACAAGAAACCTAAAAGCACATTTAACATTAAAGCACATTAGTGGGATTTTCTTTTTTTAAAACTCAAAATTGAAGGAGCATGAGCTTAGATTATTGGAACCAACAATAAATCAGTTACAACCAGTATAATATTTCTTGATAATATAGCATAACAAATAATTTACAAGCATTTTTTTTTAAAGATTGGCCGAGGAACTGACGAGGATCCCCAAAGGTGCCATAGGGTGTGTCAACACAACACAAGGGTTAAGTGCTCTATAAACCTGACTTGGCTATTATTCTTATTTATCACCTTTGCTGAGGGTCATAAAGCCTTAACTCACATCCTCCAGTCTTGGAGAGCAGCATTAAATCTTAAACTGACAAAGTTTCACACTTCTTCCTGTTGCTCTTTTCCATCCATCTATCCATCCGTTCTTCATTCCTCTTTCACTTTTCCACCTCCCTCTATTCTTAAATCCTCTCTGTCATCCCTCTTCATTTTGTTCTCCTCTCATTTCTCAAACTGTCCCCGTTTTGTCCCCTGTATGTGTCTGTCTCTGTCTTGCTCTTTTTCACTCTCTCCCAGTAATAAGGTTTCATGCCTGCAGTCTCGTTTGCTAGACCATGAACAGATGTGGAGACTAAAAAAGTGAAACGGAAAACGATCAATTAGAGGAAAGGCATATGTGTGAATGAAGTGCAAAGGAAAATGCCATTTGGCTGTTGGCTGCTAAACAAATAAACACACAGAATAAACAAAAAATCATAATAAAAAATGAATAATACATACAGTTGATGCCATCACTCTGAGACCTTTAACCATCTCTTATTTATATGTGTGGGTTTGGCATTTGGAAAATGTATGCATTATTTTAATATATATTTATATATTATATAAAAATTATAAATACAGGTTAAATTCACAGCTGGGTATCAAAAAGCTGCATTCTTGTCACAAAGGTTTTCTTACTTGATTCTTACTTGTCTTAAAATGAACTTAAATTATGTTTTATATAGTATTAATACGAGTAATATGAATGAAATTCAGATGTAATACAAGTTAGTCTAATTATGACACTGATTTTGAGCCGCTCTTAAGTGATGGAAACCCTCAGACAACAGCCATAGCAAGCAAGGTTTACAGTGTTTACAAGAATCTTTACTGTCACTTACTCATTCAAGTCCCTCAGCAAGGCTGCTCCCCATGTCCGCTAAAGACAAATGCACGAGAGGGCAGGATAATGCAGAGAATCTCAATGAACAATCGATCCAAGACTGCAGCTGGAACTGATCTGTTCATCACTGAACAGGGTAAAGCCCCGTTCAGACTACACATTTTTTATTGTCAGTTACAACAGGCACTGTGTCAGATTATGCGATTTTGAATGAGAACGTAATGAATGATTTACTGTTAATTCCAGTACTCGCCAGGCTGCTGAAGTGCCTATCTATTACCGACACCTATTGCGACATTTATCTTTTTTATTCTGTCATGTATTCCTTTAATGACACATTAAATACAGGCAAGCATACTGTTGGCATAACTCCACATCTATTTTATGTACACCTAGTAAGAGGAAGATTTTTCTGCTTCTATTGGTCAATGTCACCCATGTGACAGAACTCGTCATGGATGACAGACAAAAAAAATAAATATGCTAGACTGTAAAGCACTATGACACACTACTTCAAAAGAAACGATTGAATCATTACTATATGAATGGGGAAAAGAGCAACCCTCAGTATAGCCGTCACAGCAAAGGAAGTCCTGCCTTCCAGTCAAAGTAGCCAATTGTCAGTCTTTATGTTTTATATTTTAAATATAATGGTCTATATTTTAAATGGTCAATCGTATCCGGGTTGGGTCCCAATATATTATATATCGGGTCTATGTGTAATACCCGATTCGATCGGGCTCGCAGAACACCCCATCCACTAGTGATCAGTCAGCAGCATTTTGCATGTGTTTTGTAACTTGGATTTTGTAAAATAAATAGAAATAAAGCGGTTAAACACATGTGCGGGCAGCCACAAGAAGCAGAGCTCTGTCTCATTTTTAACACAGATCATGGAATTTGAATGTAATACTGCGTCAGTCATTGGTAATGTAATGTTAGTGTAATGTAAACAGTGATGGACGATGATTAGTTAATTCTGTTTTTGGGACTCCTTCCTTTCTTATATTTACATTGTTGAATAACAATAAATAAATAGATAACGCTCTTCTGCCGGAATCTGGCAGTCAGGCAACAGAGTAGTGATGTCATGTGCAGATGTGCTCTACCTCAGTCAGGGAGAAGACTTCTAAATGTAGTTAAGCCAAAAAGTTTTTAGCAACATATTTATACTCATTAATGGCAGTTTGCTGTCAATTTGTGCCGATCGGGTAGAGTCGAACCTGTGTCTTCCAGCTAGATTCAGGCCCACATAAGTTTCGATATTTACAGCATTGCTCTGGTCTGCACAGGTTTGGGTCTCATTAACAAAAAAACATATAGGTCCGGGTTCGGATTTTTGGACCCTTGAAGACCTCTACCTCACACTCCTGTGAGGGTCTGTTACGGCAAGCCCTGTCAGGCGTTGATTTTGACAGGAGAAAAAAATCATCACAGCACATCCCATCACACATCGTGTCGTAGTGTTCTGTGTCTGTACTCAGCTTGTGTCTTTGTCCATAAAGTGTTTCTAAAGTGTTTAGATAGGACTTGGTCTTGGATGTACTGCCCAAGGGTGTTGCAAATATGGTCCCAGAGTGAACTGACTTTTCTTGAAAGGGACTTTGACCTTGCTTCCCAATGACCATTTGTTGTTTACGAATCCCAGTGTCACCCTACATCATGCAAATCTGAGCTGAAATATAATAGGCAAATCAGTGTAGTTTCTTTTAACTGAGGGGCATGGGTAAGCTGAAGAATGTTCTAAGCTTCTACTGTTTGAAAATTGTTATTTCCATGTTTATCTCTCCCAGAGTATTGGATTTTTGGTACCTTGGTCTGTCGTTCTGTCCAGAGTTCTGACTAGCAGGAGGAATTGCTGTAGTATATCTCTAGTGCTGTCCTCTCTACATTGGCTGCCCGTTGAGTTTAGAGTGCAATATGAGGTGCTGCTGATGGTTTTTAAAGGGCTTCACGTTTTGGCACCAGGTTGCATCTCCAACCTATTACAAAGGTACTTTTCTTTTTTAGACCACTAAAGTCATCCTTACACAGCCGATTTAAGGTTCCCCTAAAGCCAGGTTTGTGTTTGCTTAAAATTCAGTGTAAAGACGCTATACCACATTAAACAGTTTATGTAAATACGCATTTTTGAAAATTTATGCTGCTTCAGGTTTGGTTTCCGCCTTTGTTGTGTAAAAATGTCTAAAGATTTTCCCAGAGTTCTACCCTGTCCATGTCCCGAAAGCAAGGTTGAAGACTAAAGCTGACAATGCCTTCTCAATGGCAGCTCCACGACTCTGAAACGGCAGAATCCTAATAATCTCTGGAAAATCCCTGGTGACGAGGTTACAGATAAAAACCCTACAGTGATTGAACTGTGGAAGAGACTAAAGAAGAGCAGATCAAGATCACAGCAGAGAAGTGTGAGAGACTATTATGTGCTCATTCAAAAACAAGAGCTTCTATATGTACTTCTATATGTACTTCTATATGACTGCTGTAACCTTCAAAAATGTTATTAGAAATATTTATGCTACAATCATTGCTGATCTGTCATTTTGATCACTGTGTTTTAGATCAGGGCCTTGGTTATTTTGTTAAACACTCTTCTACTAGCATGGCATATCCCAGTCCAATCACACAAGGAAACATAACTATTTTACGTATTATCAGAAAAGTGGTTAATTTGCACAAATTTATACGATTTTATACTTATGAAAACATAAGATTTTTAAAGGAGGTGTGTCCCAAACTCCACCCCTAAACCTACCCCTCATTGGGGGATGAGCAAATCATACTTAAATGTACGAACAATATTGTACAAATTCATCCAAATTAGCCACTAATCAAAAAAGTTGAGATTGCGTTGTATATCCACAACCAAAATTCTTACCATTTTTAAACAATGGAGAATACATTATTTCTGGAGAAAGTGTTGATAAACTGTTCTCTAGTTGTAATCTCCAGGCATATTTGGTAGTCTTTTCTCATCGTCAGTGGGTGGCTGATGCACTGTTTTATGGACTGGGAGTGTGAATGAGTATTATGTGTCAGCTCGCTTGTTGTGTGGGCCGTTTCTAGCAGGGGTAACAGACTTGAGGGAAAGTAGTACGTGTCACATTTGAGGCGGCACATTGTTTTTCTCTGGTGCTTAAGGCAGGCACAAGATTTCTATTGCAAGTGACAGCAGACCTCTCTGCTCTCTCGCTGTCATTTAAGAAGGTTTAATTGTATTTTATAAAGTGTGAAATGTACAGAAATGTAGTTGGCTTTTGGAGGCAGAGAAGGATAAGAGAGCTGCAGGTCCATTAGTGCATACTGTGATGACTCATAGCTTATTTTGTGGAGTTTTTTAGAGCTGTGAGCAGGTTTGGAAATCACACACACACACACACCTTATATAATATTGCTACTTACAGTCTCTGCACTGCGCATTACCTAAAATATTGGTGGTTAAATTTGTGCTGTAGATATGACATGACAAAGATATTCTATCAGACATCAAATGGACCATACATAAATGTTTGCAGTGAAACGTGAAACAAATGTCAGGCAGATATGCTCTGTTTTCTAATAGAAAAGGTCATATTAAAAAAACAAAATACATTTGGTTGCTGACATTTGCAATTCTGGAAAACGGAAAATTGACACTTTGAGAGTTTAGGATATTGTGAACATTTTATTTATACAATGTATTTTATTGAGTGTTTTTATAGCTTGTTTAATGTCAAAATCTTTCTGATTAAATGAAGTAATATATTTATCTTACTGTAAATTTTATTGTATTCATTTGGAGGCGATTTGTAACACTTTAGTTTAACTACCAATTCTCACTATTAACTAGTGGCTTGGTCTGTTATATTAGCTAAGTGACCTATATTGATGTTTATTAGTAGTCTAAATCCCTAATCCTACATAATCCCTAAACTCAACTGCTACCTCAATTACTATTAATAAGCAGCAAATTAGGAGGGTTTTTTTTAGGCAAAAGTCATAGTTAATAGCAAGAACTGTACCTTATAATAAAGGTAATATCTGTATTTATTGCTATGTAAATGCAAAAGAATACATTAAAAATACAAAGTTGGATATATTTCCTTAATGGACTAAAAGCTTCCTTCATATGATAAAAACCTTTATTGTGAGCTATTTAGTATTCATCTTTATTTCAGCAGATGGCTGTGACGTGACCGATAACTGAAGCTTTGTCACTATGATTTTTCTGCTTTATTAGGAGAGTGTCTGAGTCATTTTTTAAGGCTAATGCTGCTGATTAGTGTTTCACTGCTGTTTTGTCTTCTGTTCAACATTTCAGTCTCATATTCTTCATTTATTTAATAAAAAAGCGAACACTTTACAATACAGGACATGTAGTTAATGTTATTTTTACTAACATGAACAAACAATGAACATTGCTTATACAGCATTTATTAAGATCACCATTTACTAATGCATTATTACAATCAAAAGCTGTGCTTTATAAAAATGGTTAATGCACCACGAGTTAACAAACAACAAACAAACAACTAATCTTAACTTAAGTTTATTTCTAAAGCACTTTCAAAAAACCACAATGGGTACCAAAGTGCTGTACAAAAAGAAGACATACATACATGCATGCATACAACACATTATCAAAAAGCTAAAGAAAATAAGTGTGCTTTTGGCAGTCTCTGAAATGTCTCTAGAGTGGAAAAAAGCTCTATCACCCTGACATTCAAGCATAATCAAGAGAATATTAGACATAATTGATCCTTGAAACATGAAAAAATACTTTAAATTGGAATGAAATGAAAATGTACTCTTCTTTTTTTATATGTACACTCACCGGTACACCTGTCCAACTGCTCATTAACATAAATTTTTAATCAGCCAATCACATGGCAGCAACTTAACGCATTTAGGCATGTACACATGGTCAAAACGAAAACGTTGCCTGGTCTGATGAGTCTCGATTTCTGCTGTGAAATTCGGATGGTAGGGTCAGAATTTGGCATCAACAACATAAAAACATAGATCCAACCTGCCTTGTATCAACGGTTCAGGCTAATGGTGGTGGTGTAATGATGTGGGGGATATTTTCTTGGCACACTTAGGGGTCATTAGTACCAATTGAGCATCGTGTCAACACCACAGCCTACCTGAGTATTGTTGCTGACCATGTCCATCCCTTTATGACCACAGTGTACCCATCTTCTGATGGCTACTTCCAGCAGGATAACGCACCATGTCATAAAGCCCGAATCATCTCAGACTGGCATCTTGAACATGACAATGAGTTCACTGTACTCAAATGGCCTCCACAGTCAGCAGATCTCAATCCAATAGAGCACCTTTGGGATGTGGAACGGGAGATTCACATCATGGATGTGCAGCTGACAAATCTGCAGCAACTGCCTGATGCTATCATGTCAATATGGACCAAAGTCTCTGAGGAATATTTCCAGTACCTTGTTGAATCTATGCCACAACGGATTAAGGCAGTTCTGAAGGCAAAAAGGGGTCCAACCCGGTACTAGTAAGGTGTACCTAATAAAGTGGCCGGTGAGTGTATATAGTGCTTGTTATAAATGATGTATCTGCGCATTTCATCATTTTGTAAAAATTCATTTTAATCTTCTTTCATTTTGTTAGCCCATAACACCCATTTTCCAAAAATCCAATCGGTTCCCAAAGAACGAAATCATGCACTGCCCTACATTTTTCTCCTAATTTCAGGACCATTTCAAGTGGATGTACTTCATGATAGTGGTAAAAAGGACAACCTTAACTTCCGTTCCATGGCAGCTTTAATAAATGTATTTTTAATTGTTTGTTCATATTAGTAAATACATTAACATTAACTACATCTATCGTATTGTAAAGTGAGACCCAAAAAACAGTACAAAAGCAGTAATGTTGTTTAATTTCATTATATTTCATGTCATTGGGGCCACTTTATTAGGCACATCATTTTAACAGCTTAATGCAAATATTTTTAATCAGCCAATGACAGGGCAGAATCTCAGTGCATTCAGGCATGTAAATATAGTCAGGCTGATCTGCTGGTTGTATAATGGCATGGAGATTATTTTCTTGGCATGCTTTGGGCACTGGGCAGGGTGTACCTAATGTATAAAGTGACTGATGAGTGTATGATCACCTAACATGAGCCTTAAAAAAAAATGGCCAATTTCTATTTTAAAACTTGGTCCCAATTTATATTGAGTGGCCTTAACTACTATCTACTTGCATCAAAAAATAAATACAATGTACATACTGTGTTCATAATGTATTGCAGTTCTGAGGTGGGATATGGGTAGGGTTAAGGACAGGTTTGGTGGTATGGGTCGGTTTAAGGGTGGGTCAAGGTGTAAGGGATGGTCAACAGTGTAATTAAAGATGCAATTACAGAATTTAATTACAGGTGTAATTACATGTATTTAATCAATCGTAAGTACAAGGTAAAAACATGTATGTACACATTAAGTACATTGTAACAAATAATTAATTTCAGTGTAAGTACATATTAGTTAAGGCCATTTTATATAACGTGTGAGCCAAAACCGCTTGCACAGACTTTCTTCCACCTTTTTTTTTCTCCCACCCCTACATCATACACACATATTCTCGACGGTTCCTTTGTGAGAGAGAATTACGCTAATTTAATGTTTCTCTAATAGCCGCTTCTTTACCCAGCATGCTCTGGGCCTAATGGCACTGTTCATCCTTCATTCCTAGGCTTATTTCCTGTGATTAAGAACTGCCAGGGCATCATGGTTGCTTCTGTATAATTTTGTCCCAATGTTTATCAATTAAAGCCTGTCCTCTGTCTTTTTCAAGCAGCAGACTAATTAGTCAAGCACTAAACTGAAATGGAAGAGAAGTTACACTTATGGCTGCATTGTTGGGAGAAGGATGTGGAATTGGTGTGTTGTGTTCATGCCGCATTGTATAATTAGGCCTGTGCTGCTCGGACCATCCGGATCTGAGTCAACAGGTCGAGGAAGACATATGGACTCTCGCTGGGAGGGTGAGTCATGATGAAGGGGTTATTAAAGCCAATTAATAGCTGCTCCTAAAAGCTGTCTTGGGCATCTGGAAAACAACTCCAAAGTGGAGGAAATTTTGCTTGTTTGACGTGAGTTGTGTTCCCCCCCAAAAAAAGTAATCTGCAAGTAAACAGTACAGTTAAATACCAGTGGAAATCTGGTGGCTTGTTTTCGATTTGCATTATTAGTTGTCTTGATACTCTTTAAATACCTTTTAACTTGGCTTGCCTTTGTCTTTGTTCTATATTGGTCATTGTTGTCAAATATAAATATTTAACCTGCTTGGATAAGTTGAACAAATGTCAATATATTTGTAAAGTGTTAGTTTACCTTAGCAAATGAATCATTGTCATTGTTTGCTTATCATCATGTTGTTCTAAACTCTAATGAATATGTTCATTAGAGTGGAGATAAGTACTGTTTCCCCTCAAATAATGTATGCACTTTATGAACAGTTAAAATTAAACCATTTTAAAGGACCAATGTTACTCACTCCTCATTTAATAGTATTTCAACAATACTTAAAATAATCATTAAAAGGTTAGACTCACTTATTGAACTAAACTATGTTTAATGGCTTATTTCCATTGTGATCCTTGATATTTTAAAAAAAAATGGATGAGCAAATCATAAATTGAGTGCAAACAACCTCAGCTCCACAAAATATTCTCAAGGTCAATGATAAAACAACCATTTTATAGCTTCCCTTCTAAAAATAATATCAACTTCTCTTTAATACTCATAATTAATACATTCCAAGGAAATCAGCAGAATTTCACTTCTGAATTCCTGTGATTTATTTTTTTTTCTTTCTGTAATGTTTCTCTGAAATGTGTTTTAGAATGTGTGTAGAAATTGTAACAAACATGATGACATTACCAAAGTGACACAAACTAAACGCATCTGAATTTGTAATTTTCAAAAAAGTACCAAAATTTAAGAAATTGGTTCTTTAGGCTATAACAGCTGCTTCTTTGCTGACCGACTTGGGCAGATTGTGATCCACAGGGTGGTAAAATTAAGGTAATCTTCATAGGAAGCTTGGTGAGGTCGGTTATCATCATCATCACCACCACAATAAATACAATTATCTGCTCCCAGAAGCAACCAGTCCTCTCTCTCTCACTCTCTCTCCTCCATTTCTGAGATGCGTCATATGGCTGGGTCAAGTCTGTACAACTGCCAGGAAGCGAAGGAAATTAGAAAATGAGAAAAAGACAAAATGAGAACAAGAAATGACATTAAGCATTGAGTCATTCAGTCAAATCCTGTAACACATCATGGCCTACCAAGGGAGGGCGAAATATTGCCCTGCTTTGAACACTAAAATGGTTGCACTTAAGTTTGACAAAACCTCAGGATACAAACTTGCTACATTTTCTTGAATATTCACGCTCAAAGGCTCCTAACAGAAGTGTGTACCCTGCTGTTTTTGGTCTCACACTGCCGTATTAATGGCTCTACAGAGCTCGGTTGATGAAGCCGACCAAAGCTCAGTGCTGCGCGCCGATGGTCAATACCGGAACTGCAGCCTTTTCTGCGGAGGAAATTCGACGCATAAAGGCATATTTAGTTCCAGCACTCGTCAATAATGTGTTGGTGTTAATATCTTATTTTTTACTAATGCAATTTGTGCTTTGTTAAAGATAACCATTCTTTAAAACAAACAGACAAACAAAAACTATAAGAGAAGATATAATCGTGAATGAAGGGAATTGAGTGAAATTCCCTCAGTGTGACTCCCAGAGTTATTATTGTGAATCGTGGTATATTTCATGTATACGAATAATTATCCTTTCATTATTATTATTAGACATTACTCTGCAACTGACCGTGTGCAGTTCAAATGTATTTTTGGATTGTACTTGTGCTGCTGAAGGTGAAAGAGTGGATTACTTTTGAGGCCTTGCAGATCCTCCAGAGAGAGAGAGTGAGTCATAAAGCAATCAATGAACTTATATTTAACTCAAGGTCAATGACTATGATTGACCTTGAGTCAAACTATAGAGATTTCAATGCTAAATTGTTATATTATATTAATTTATATTATATTATATTGTATTATATTGGAATACACATTTTACATTTAAATGCGATACCTATTTAAAATATCTGTTTATTTTAAATAAGATCTATCTATCTATCTATCTAAATAGAAAACATTTAATAATTTCAGCTTTCTCTACAAAACTTTATACAACTCTGCTGTTTTCATTTGTGTATAATTTCCCTTTATTATTGGGTATTTTATTGTCTTGCTTCCCTGAGAGTTTTAGTGTTTTGCTTAATATTTTCTGCAGTATTTTCTGCTGTGTGCTGCATGAAAATGAGGAAATCTTTCATTTTGCTTCACATATTTGGTCCAAGGGATAATGCCTGTTTTCCTCCACATGTTGATGCCTCGTGTGCTGAATTTCATTCATAAAAGCTTTTGGAAACAGAACTTCTTTGTGCCTGCCTGTTCTCTGCCTGATAGTAAAAGACACACAAAGAACTGTTTCTCAGACACAGATTATGTCAAATCCAAGATTAAATTTCACTGCCAGTTATAGCAGTCCCATTTTAGCCCTGGCCTTGCTTTAATCTGTGTCTGGAAAACTGGCCCAAAATGCCTTTCTTATTTGAGCAACAACTAAGAAGCCGGCACATTTTTTATTTTAGTAGAGCTTGTTTTAAACCAGTTAAAACCAGATAAAAGGAGAATGTGGGTCTCATCAATCTATATGTTATAAAAAATGTTGTGGATGTTCAATGTTCACTGATTTTGCATTTAAATTTGTGCAAACTTGCATTAATCCATTTACAAATGTTAAATATGCTGCTATCTGAATTTAAGCACTATGAAAGTAACAGCAGTGACTCTCAAGACAATCTAGTGTCTGTTATTTATTATTTGAATACATTTCTAACATCATCTGCTCCTTTCACTAACATACTCAAACATTTACTGTGCTGAATATCATCCGGTTTGTGCTCTGTGGTGACTGATAAGCAGTTAATGAGTTAATAATTGACGCAGTTGCGAAATTATGACCGAGTTTTTCTCATAAATTAATAATTCAGTCTCTCGCAGTCAATGTTAAAATGCAGTGCATGCCAGAATAAGCTAAGACACTGCAGCAAAAACAACTTTTTCCAAATTTAATACCATATTCACCTTCAGTTTCTTGCCATAATATCAAACACATCATCCATAACTGCGTGCATGAAATATCCCTCTAATATCCAACCTCCTGCAAGTGCATGAAACATCTCAACTCATTCCATCGAAGCATTCATTGAAGTTGATGTCTATAATTGTGCGTCTTTACGTGTTCCTGTAAAAAACTGAAGGAGAAGGTGATCTGCTGTGTAATAAGGTCTGCTACGAGGAACAGATGGACATTGTTTGAGAGACAGAACTAAATGAGTGTAATGACAAGCTAGGAGTGACATGAAACTAATGGAGGAGAAGAAACGAAAGGACAGAGGTGGAACAGCGAGGACGAGGGAAAGACATAAATCATAGTTGCAAAGTAAAGAGCGAGTATTACGAAGCAGAGGGAAACACAATAGCAACAGGGATGAGTGTGATGGGGAAAGAGAGAGAATAATTTGCTGATGGATAGATTCTCAGCACATCCATTACACTGTTGGCTGTTTCTCAGACGTCACATATTTCCTCCAAGGACTCCTCGTGCGCTTTCCCATCATGAAAGGCAATTACCAAACAGCCTGCTGGAAAAAGAGGCTGATTTTCCAGAGTGTTAACCTCCTTTATTCTTGTCACTGCCGTTAACCAGTCCACTAACAGATGTAATGTGCCAGAACAAGACACTGGGGCTGAATTTTGTTGTATATTTATTATTTTGGGAGGGAAAAAAAAGTCTAATTGACAGTTTTTTAAAAGTTGTTTATAGTTTTTAAAACAAAAAACAAATGTTTTAAACGTTTGTTTGTGTGTGTATACATATGGCTTGAAAATTCTTGGATTTACTTGATTTATTAGGTATAGTTAGGTATACTGGATGTATTATTTTCTATAAAGGACTAATAACATTTCTTCCATATTTCAAATTAAAATATTTTAAGAAAATGAAAACTGGTCAGATGAAGAAAAGTTTTATTTAGTGTGATTTGATTTTCTTAATCTTTGTCTAAAAATGTATATAAAGATGTTAAAATATGACACTTGTTGTTATTTCATGCCCAAAAAAGTTTGAAATTACAGCATTTTTATTTTAAATTTGGAATGCCATCAGTAGATTAATATAACAAAAATTTTTATTTGAACAAAAATAAGAGTAAATTCTGTTGCTTTGTACTTTTTATTAATCAAAGAAGAAATTGTGAAGAAAATGTATCAGTTACATCAAAAATATTAAGCTGTTTTCAGCATTAATTATAACAGGGGATTTCCTTATGAAGGGCCAAAAACCAAACTTGATTGAGGGTAGTGGGCCGAAGGTAAATATACTAAACTGTGTTACATTAAAGTTGCCATGGTAATTTTCTAGTTGAATAATATTAAAAAAATAAATAGAAAAAAAAAAACGTACAATACTCTTATTAACAATTATATTTATTTTTGTACATTTTAGAATGTACTTCTTACAATAAAACCATAAACAATCCCATTTATAACACAATAGAGTTGAATGCTGAATACTGTAGTGAAGCTGCACCTGCCTTTGCCTTGATTTGCTTGTCGATGTCTTGTGCATTGTCCTCTATTTGTCAAGTGACAGTATTTACATTTTTAAAAATCTGTTTAATTCACATTTAATTTCAGTTCGTTTTTTTGTAGCTCAACAATTAAACAAACAAACAAAAAGTTATGTTGAATTTGAAATGACGATCTCTGTTGAAGGCATTCGCCCCAACCTTACCATCATTCTCGCTCTTTTATCATGGGCCAACTTTGGCCCACTGGCACTACTTTGGGCATCTCTGAATTATAATAATAAATGCTTCTTGAGCACCAAATCAGCACCTTAGCGTGATTTCTGAAGGATCGTAAAACATGTATAAAATGAAATAAATTATAACAAAATATGAAAATTTATTTTGAAAATGTTTTACAATAATAATTGTTACTTTTTATTTAATAATGCATCTATTTAAACTTAAAAAGTCTATAAAAATCTATACAGTATACATCTGATTACAGTGATGAGGTATGCAGATACCAATGCATCTGTTAAAGTAATGCCTACACTGAGTTTGTTTCACTCAGATTGATTTAATGTGTTGAACAAATTCTTCACCTGAATCTTATTCTACTTCATCCAAAACATCATCTAAAGAGATTTTTTTCTGTATCATGGGCAATTTTTTCTTTTCTCCATGATCTTTAGAAATAATTATATATCTCTTTCCAAAAACAGCTGCTCCCAGTAATCCCTCAACTGCCTGACCATCTCGTGACCCTCACAGAACTGCTGTAACTCTTTCCACAGAGTCTGATGCATGTAAATATGAACCACCACCATGCCTTGCAGGTCACTCTTCACTCTGTCCAGGTGAGCTGTTAGTGCTGTCTTTGCTAAAGAAGGATCTGTCCCATACAGATCGATATTAAAACGCAGAGACCCTCTGTCAAATGGAACAGGATACAGAGGTGTGTGTAAACTCAAAAACATCGGTTTCTCGCCAGAGCCATCTATAAACCATGTCAAATCTCGCCTTTCCAAGATCTGAAGGTTACTCTGCACGGGCCTCAAGGGCTGCCAGTCCTGGATGAGAGCGGCGCCTGGAAGCTGAAGCCTGGAGGGCAGATCTGGATCCAGGAGAACAGCCTGCAGAGCACCTGAGTCCTGCACTGACACTAAAGGCCTGAAGCTGCTGTTAGACACACCTGACGCCAGCAGTTTCTCCTTCAGACCGGAGACGAAGCCATCAAAACCCTCAGATTTCCCCCATAGTGAGAGAACGGCCTGGATGAAAAGGCAGTGAGAGAAAAGAGAGAGATTTTACTGTGGTGAGGGCTGACTGATAGTTAAGCCCAATTTATATCTCTGCATCAAGTGTAGGTGGTAGATCGCATATAAAGTCCCTTTCAAGGAAAGGCTGGGTAGTTTATCCAAGACCAAAGTCCTTTCTAAATGAATAGGGAATACAGAAATCTCTGCTCTTTGAACTCGCAATTAAATTACATATATCAATTCAGTGAGCCTTAATTACATTTAAAACCTGTAATATCCAGTTTGCTCTAGCTACTGCTCAAGCACAAACACTGGTGCAAAGACAGGACTTGCCGTAATGAATCTGTACAGACCCCTCTCCCAACAGAAACATGTGGCTACAGTATAAAGACTTACGATTGGCTAATTTGACTGGAAGGTGGGACTTCCTTCGCTGTGGCAGCCATACTTTTCCTTCAGCTTATTCCCTTATTTATCAGGGGTCACCACAGCGGAATGAACCACCAACTATTCCGGCACATGTTTTATGCAGCGGATGCCCTTTCAGCCGCAACCCAGTACTGGGAAACACCTGTATACTCTCTCATTCACACATACACTCATACAGGAAGGCCAATTTTGTTTAACCAATTCACCTATAGCGCATGTCTTTGGACTGTGGGGGAAACTGGAGCACCAGGAGGAAACCCACGCAAACACGGGAGATCATGCAAACTCTACACAGAAATGCCAACTGCCCCAGCTGGGACGCGAACTAAGCGACCTTCTTGCTGCGAGATGACAGTGCTAACCACTGAGCCACTGTGCCGCCCATGTCATGACAATGCGGAGCTAAAGATTGGTCGAGCAACAATCGTTTTTCAAACTTTTTACTGAATAATTGCTTATAGATATAATATTTTAAGTAAAAACTGGGAAATTTAGATGCCTTGTGAAATAAATCTTACACATGAACAAAAGTCTTATTTATTCCTTTATAATTCTGGGAACCAAGAACTGTTAGTAGGGAAGGACATATAAAAAATACAATCTGGTTGTATACATTAGTCACTTTGGCTCATATCTGATGTGATGCATGTATTTTTTCTCATGGTCAAGGAACATATCCAAACTGTGTCGCATATGTGCAAAAAATCTGAATTAGGTCACAGTGAAGTTTAAATCAGCAGCACCAAAATGAGGCACCAAAACATCTGGCTTCTCAGATTCAGTCTAGTTACATGCTTTTTACACTGGTATCAGTACAAAATCTGAACAGGGTTTCGGTATCCTTCTTTCCAACCTTAAACTAATCCAAACTTCATAGACATTTTGTTTGGACAAGCTTTTTGTTTATTAATATTTGTTCATAATGCATGAAATTAAGTTAACTTGATTGTGAATATTGCTCATGTTTGTACGAATTGAGCTTACCCGTCTGGCCAGAAGTGTGAACTTGCGCAGTTTCTCAGGCCCGGGATCATCTCCTCTGGTGAGGCGTTTGCTCTTCACTCTGGGGTGGAGCTTCTTTACGTAGCCATCAGCAAATGTCTGGATGACTCCGGCCAGACCACAGCCTCTTTCGTGAGGACAAACTCTCAGTCCCTCAACTACCACAGTTTCACCTCCGTCAACCACCAGGCCCGACTCCAGCGCCACCTACAGGCACAGGAATAATTATGGCAAATATTAAAATATCTGGATCTACATTCTTTTTTAGATTTTTACTGTGAATGTACAAGACATTCAGTTCATTAATTACTATTTGTAAATAAATAAAAGAATTGTGGAGTAAACAATAAAGCTGTATGCACAACAAATTGGTTCGTTCATGATTGTGAGAATAAATTACAATAATATTCCAGTTTCCAACATGAAGCAGCAACACAATCTGTTCTACAGCTTAAATAATCAGAAAATATAATAACTACATTTTATTATGTGTTAAATGAGTACATCTTGCTGAAAATGGATTTAACCCCAGTTATTGAAGCACTGAAGCATATTGGCAAAGATTTACAATAAAATTGTATCATAAAGCACTACATTTTCCTTTATCTTTGTGATCACAGCATTAAAACATATGAAAAAATACTGTTAGTTATCAACAAGGTTAAAAGTGGTCTGCTTTTCTTGATATTTAATATTTAAGTACAAAAACCAATGTGCGAAAGTGACCCTAGTGAGCATAAAGGTGCATGACACTAATAATGGTTCACCAGTCTTGTGTACCAGTATAACAATCTACTATTGTATGTTAGCAACAACAATTTACAATGGTGTTGATGGCCTCATTTGATTTGAGTACTTGACGAGCAAAGCTGTCCAGTGGTATAAATTTCAGATGCTGAGATCAGGTATATGGGTCATGAGTCAATACAATTTGTGAACAGCACAGACCACACGCATTAATGTGGTTAAATTCAGCCACAAGTTAAAAGGTTGTTTCCTGAGAACTGCAAGCTTTGTATTTGTCAAAAGACACAGCGCAGTATATTTTAACCATTAACTTTTTCATATCATAACAGTTAATTATTTGTGTAGTCCATGAGGTAAACGCGTACTGTAAATGTTCATTTTACATCAGTGTCCCTTTGATTGATATATTAACAAGCTTTTGCAATACTGTCAATTTATTAAATGTGTTATTTTAAGGTTTTTACTGATATAATCTAGTGTGCTATAGCTAAGATAAAGATAACACAACAAGAAAATACAACAAAATCTTGCAGTTTAACATTAGTACTGAATTGTCCTCGTGGTTTCTGCCTGAAATCAGAAAACACTATCAAAGCTTTTTTCCTTCTCGAATGGCTCACCAGCTTCTCATCTCTGCGTGCTATAATAACCACTCTTCCCGGCTCAGTCATCCAGGAGTGATAGCGATGTGGAAGATAGTCCATGCCACCGTATATGTCGTGTGATATGGCCATCACGTCATCGTAATCTTCTGGTCTGGCCAGATAGAAGGTCAGTCCATCACTTTCACCCACACAATGTGAAGCCATTGTTACTTCAGATTAACTGTGGACGGTCAAACTAATTAAAAACAAAAGTTTATCTAAAACATTTCATCATTTTTATTAACGTTTTATATCTAAAAATTAGATTAGCCTGATTAATTAACTATTGCAATGTATATTTAGCAACTTATGAGTCTATTATGTGTTACTGCTCACTGTATCAGCAAAAAAAGTTCTGTATCACTGTAACTTACACTCAAAAAAAAGTGTTTGTTGCTTGTTCAAACTACTCATTTAAAATGAGCTGAAACAACACAATTATTGAGATTTTGTTGGTACAACTTACTTATTTATGTTGAATCTACTTAAATTTGTAAAATCTGTCAAGTTAATTTAATCGATTTGTGTTGGGACAATATGAATTAATTGTGTGGAACCCTGCATTTTTTACAGAAGGAGAAAGAGGCTTGCTGATCACATGACCACATTAAACATTATTGAAACGCTGCTGAAATAAAAGTACAGTCAAAAACACAATATAAGCAATGCACAGCTGACTTTACAACTAATCTTGGTCTCAGCAATGCTTATCACCTCAAAGCTATGCAGAATATCTGTCTATATATTCATTCAGTAATGTGGTGTTTGATGTTCTGCAGGACTTACCGCGTGACGTGTCGAGGCTCGTGTGATTTTGACGCTGTGCTCCAGAAGGCGGTCACGATTTTTGGACAAGTTCCTCCTCGGCTGGACATGGACTTTACTCTTGCAGGCATGTAAAACTTTGAATGTTTTAAACGTCCAGCCTCAGCACCTTTTGATAACGCAGCACGACATCTTTCGTCGTATGCTAATAATTATCCAAACATATGAGAGTGCGGTTTAAGCACGAAAATCTTTTTATGAGGCGTTTTGAGTACATTTTAAAAATCATTTGAGTCCTACAAAACAATGTTTTTTAAAAACTGAAGCCACTTCCTCGGTGATTTCCTTTCAAAAAACAAGATCGGAGCTCCACCAAGCGCACAAAAGGCGAAATTACAATTTTGTTTAATAAACCAATATTATAAAAATGTGAAAATGTGTTTTGATTGTTTAAAAAAAAATCTGTAACCACAAGCAGGAAGTATAAAGAGCTAGATAACGTAAGTGCGTAACATTTTCTGTCCCATTAAATTAATTCCACTGGCCAAATATATATATGTATGGGCAGTCGTGGCCTGGTGGTTAGAGTGTTGGACTCGTGATCCGAAGGTTGCTGGTTCGATACTCGGTACCAGCGGGAATTGGGGGTGGGGGGAGTAAATGACCAGCACTCTCCACCACCCTCAATACCACGACTGAGGTGAGTCCCTTGAGCAAGGCACCGTTCCCCCCAACTGCCCCATGGCTGCCCACTGCTCCGGGTGTGTGTTCACGGTATGTGTGTGTTCACTAACTGTGTGTGTGCACTTGGATGGGTTAAATGCAGAGCACAAATTCCAAGTATGGGACACCATACTTGGCCACACTACACTTTACTTCACTTCACTTCATATATATATATATATATATATATATATAAAAATATATTAAAGACTAGCACAGATTTTAATATTACCATTATTATGATTTGTTTATATTTTTTTACATAGAAGCAGATTTGTTATATCTTACTCAGGCTTAAAAGACTTGACATAACAAAATAGCAGATTCGAAAATGTTGGTTATATAAAAGTTTATTTATAAATTTATTCTGTGTCAGATATATTTATTTATCTTAAAAGTTAAAATAGTAATACATTTAATCATTGTCTATATAATACACAAATACACTTCCATAAACGTACATATGTACACATCTACTGTATATGCTATATAGTGGCAGGTTAACTATGTTTATATATAATAACTTTATTATACCTTTAAAAGCTATTAGTTACTAGTTAAAAGCTATTAGTTGCTAGTTAATTAAAGTTATTAGTAACTAAAACAATTATGGTAACTAATAACCTGAACTTTTCTGAATTTGATTGTAATGCAATAATGTGCACCTTTTGTAAAGCTGCTTTGAAACAATAATTATTGTGAAAAGCGCTGTACAAATAAACTTGAATTGATTTGAATCGAATAATACATTGAAATCTTCTTTATGCAATTGTACTTCACAAAAATATAGAGTCCTTGAAAAAAAAAAGCAGGTCTTTGATCAGTCACAGCACCTTGAGTCTATGGTTTAGGCTGGCCTTGATAAGACTTCCACAAGCGGCCATAGAAAAGGTCTTTTCTGATCTTGGCATAAAGTTTTGAGGGGTCAAAGCCGTTTGGAGCACTTTGAGGAGTCGCTGCATCAACAGATTGTTCGCTCTAAAGTGAAGACATTTTAGGATTGTTTAGTTACTGAAATATACTAAAATGTTAAATACACACTATGTATGAAGAATACATATACCAATGATACAATTAGTATATTTGCATTTGCAGGATGGTTTTAGTATTATGATTAAAATATTGACTTAAATCCAAAATACCTGAAAGTATTAAAATATTTTACATTTCAAATAATATTTCACAATACAAATTAAACTGAAACAATATTCACAAATGTTGTGGCAAACATAGGTTGTGAGAACCGGCCATGCAGAGCAGCATTTCAGCTTTAACCACAACCGCGCATGTACTTTAGAAAATAACAGGAAACTGACAACTTTAATGAAATCACTTACTATGATTAAGTGCAATTGAGATTGGTAGGAAAGTGCACTGTAAAAAAAAATTCACTGCACTTGCCCTTTTCACACTTAGAGTATTTGCTTCTGTAACTGCATATAAAATTATTAGCCCTCTTGTGAAAATGTCTTTCTTTTTAAAATATTAATATATTAGTGCTGTTTCAACACTAGTTTGTTTCAACACATTTAAACATAATATTTTTAATAATTAACTTATAATAACACATTTCTGTTGTCTTTGCCACAATGACAGGATATACTATTTTACTAGTTATTTTGCAAGATGCAAGTATTCAGCTTAAAGTGCAGTTGAAAGGCTTAATTAGGTTAACATTTAGCAATAAAAAATGGGACTGAATGAGCCTTCAAATATTGACATGTTTACAATTACTATTTAGTAGAACAATCAATTATTAACCTCTCTCATCTTCTCAATGACAGAAACTTTAACTCTCATAAATTATTCACTAGATTATTTCAAATGTATTATTTATTTCAATTACTTCATTATAGCTGTTTAAATTTCTTACCTCAGCCGGCGAGTCTGTCAGGTATGTTCGTATTTCAAAGGACTTTATTCTGCAAGGTCATTGACATTTCTCATTGACAAGACACGTTTAATATACAGCTTTTTGTTTAATTTTAGCCTTAAATGTAAAATACCAGTCTAAACAATTGTTAGAACTTTACCTTCTACAATTGCATTTTCTCCACAAGTAGATTAAGAGGATCAGGATGAAAAGGCAAAGAATAGTTCCGATAATCATTGCACCCAAATGTCCAAATAATCCCAACTTTCGTTCTGGTTGAATGTAAGTATACTCTATGAAAAACAACAACAACAGCATGTTATTATAAAATCATGTGTCCCATTGTAATGGTAATATAGAGGCATTACCTTTTTTAGATGTGTCGATACTAGCATCATTCTTACTGATATCCACACACTGCTCCAGTTTACCTGAAGGAAATGTTATGAACGCGCAACAGATTTGCACGCTCTCATTAGATGCTATTTTAATTAGAAGGGATGACGATGATGGACGTGGAGATTGTCTGCCCTTGATCTCCACTTTAGTCTTATATTTATGCATAATATGTATGCCGTAATGAGGATGGTACATGCCCAGTTTAGTGTGGTTCAGGCCTTGTAGTATTTCCCAGTTGATCTGTGTCATGTTTTCATCCCCTGAGAGGACGCATGTAATGTTCTGGCTATCTCCATTAAAATGCTGACTGATAGACACATCACTGTTTGATTTGCCTGGTAAAAAAAAAATGAAATGAAAAAATGCAGTGATTTCAAGGATCACTGAGACAGAATGCTAAAATATTGACTCATGTAGTAGAAAGTTTCAGACAAGACTATGTTTGCATTCAAAGGGTTTGAATTGAGGAAAACATTATTTTATTGCCATGTAATACACTGTAAATATTAATTGAAGTTTAAAAAAAATTATTTATATTTGAAATGGTTAAGTGTTAAATTAAACATAGTGTCAATTAAGCAAAGATTATTGTGTGTGTGTGTTACAAAAAATTTCAGTTTCTGTACTTTTGTTTAAACTTTTGTTTAACTCTTCACTTTTGTTTGGTTGCATATTTGACGCACTTTATATACTAAACATTTTTTAGAGAGAACTGATGACCCATGATGCAACCACTGCAAGCTGTAATTACACAAAAAAAATTATTCTGTGGATTTACATAATTACTTACAAAAGTGAGTAAATCCATTGCCCTAAAAATGGCAAGTTGATTTTACTTTAAATGTAAGTAATTATGTTGTAACTTAGAACTGTTAAGTTCACTTAACTTAATCTTTATAATTATGCACATAGTTTATTTATTTATTTAATAATTTGAAGGCAATAAGGTACTCACTTTTTCAACTAATCGATTTTTACAGTGTGGTTGCAAAGAATTTATATGGGCTTAATTTGTTTGTTTAGATTCAGCCCATATAAATTGTTTGCAACCACTTACCTTAAAACAAATAGTAAATCCAATGAATTATTTTGTTTGTTTATTTTTTATTAAAACAGAAATCGATGCAAAATCCATTTTCAAATCAAAATTAGTTGACAAAGCGAATCCTTAAAGTGAATCCCATAAAACATTTATTATTATTTATATAAAATCTTGTCAGTGAAAGTGCCAGTAATTATATTTTCAGCGGTGCATGCGGAAGGGTTTGCCTATGCTTTTGGAAAAACTTTTTAATGCATGATGTTTTCATTTACCGTAATCATATTTTTTAATTCATGGCTTTTTCCGGTGACATACAAACTTTAGTATCCTCTGCTGAAACTATAACCAAAACCCTTATGGTGATTCATGCACTTTTTAAATGTACAAATATTACTTTTTTTCTTAAACGATTTGACACAAAATGCAGTTACCTGATTCCAGGAAGGCGAGGGTGAGAAAAGCGCAGAGAAAGTTGTGGCTCATGGTTGTCGAGCTTCACCAACACCGGCTTTGTCTTCTGCCTGTTTCCTGCTTTGTCTTCTCTTTTTAGCGTGTTGTTATAAGACTTTATACCAAACCTCTAACCATTAGGCTGTCATTCTAACCATCAGCTCTTTCTTCCCTCATGCTTTCTTTTGTTTAACTTCAACTGCCAACTCAGCCAGATCTTTGATGTTGTATAAGGAAATGATGCTTACTGCACTTGAACGTGGGAGTTTCCACTGAGTGTGTTTTTTTACCCAGAGATAAAAGCACTCAAACAAAAGTATTTACTGCAGGTTTAGCAGTAATATTATTTAGAAAAAAGTAAATGTACAAAAGTCCAGTTATTCTCTTCCATATGAAATTAAACATTATGCACTTAAAGAACACATAAAACATTAGTTGGTAACTCGAAATGTCTCAAGGAAATGGAATTATTTTAATGAAAACTGCAAGGGATGGCTTAGAAAAATGGAAACATCCACCAGAAATGGTCATATCAATATGTCACCTTTTATTATACAATGGAAATAAGCCTGTGGCTTTTTTGTGTATTTTATCCTCGACAGTTTTTGAAATATGTATGAATTAGTCTAACTGGACTTGTTTGTATATTTTTTGTGTAAATTGTTAAATAAAAAAATCTAATAAAAAATTAAGGGCATATGTAGTTCACATTGAAATTGTGCCTTAATTGAACTGTAAGTGATATATCATGTCGCCACGATTTTTACTACAAGTGACAACTGAGACGATCAGACATTCACACACTTTAACTTCAAGCTAGAGTTGAGTTTGTACTTCTATACTCCTACTCAAATCTATCTGTAAGACCGTAAGCCCCGCTGTATTCACAGCAATCATAAAGATGTTCTTTTCGAATCTTAATATGATTTAGTATTTGCATAAATATCATCAAAATGTTCATCAGTACTATTATTTTAAAACAATTAATTGGTGAAAAAACAGGGTTACCTTACTTCATTTTTACTGTGCCTGTTTTACTGGGTTAAAAAATGAAGAGTTTAGATCCAAAAACCTGTAAGTGTTTGATGTTTTGTTCTCCTTATTTATTCTCTGACTCCTGTGTGTACGCTTAGCAATTTAACACTTATAATGACAAATAAGTTCTTTTTATTGGCTTTAAAGTTAAATAACTGAACATAAACATATGGCTGAGAAAAATGCTCATTTTAGGAGAAAATTTCAGATGGCATTTAGAGGTTTTTGCATCTGAACTCTTCAAATATTTAAGTGCAAATAGCGATATTTACAGTAAGTGAAGATAGCAGTTTCTTAGCAATATGCTTTTACACAGAAATAAAAGCTGTATATAACGCTGTATAGGGCATCATGGTGGTGCAGTGGGTAGCACGATCACCTCACAGCAAGAAGGTCGCTGGTTCGAGCCTCGGCTGGGTCAGTTGGCACTTCTGTGTGGAGTTTGCATGTTCTCCCCGTGTTCGCGTTGGTTTCCCCCACAAGTCCAAAGACATGCGCTATAGGTGAATTGGGTAAGCTATATTGTCCTAAGTGTATGTGTGTGAATGGGTGTGCATGGATGTTTCCCAGTGTTGGGTTGCAGCCGGAAGGGCATCCGCTGTGTAAAACATATGCTGGATAAGTTGGCGGTTCATTCTGCTGTGGCGACCCCAGATTAATAAAGGGACTAAGCCGAAAAGAAAATGAATGAATAAATGAGTAATGCTGTATATAATATTTTTGCAATAAGTGAAGTTTGATGCTATTTATGCTTTGTGGAAATAGTGGCAGATATTTTGGAACTCAATATTTGGGGAAATTCATACTCAATATCACAATGAGTGTAAATGAGAATATTTACCAAACACCTTTTTGGAAAAATAATACCCTCCTTGCACCTTCCCCTAACCCTAAAGATTTCTTATTAAATACCCATTAGGTATTTTCTTCGCACTTCAAATATTTCAATATATTCAAATAAGAGAAAATAAATGCCTAAATGTTCTATATAATGAGAGAGAGAGGGAGAGGGAGAGAGAGAGAGAGAGAGAGAATAAAGAACTGTGTTGAGTGGCTTCATTTGGTAGACTCAATGAAGTTGATGGCAATGGACTTTGTTTTTTGGACTTTATGGATTTCATTCATTCATTCATTTTCTTTTCGGCTTAGTCCCTTTATTAATCTGGGGTCGCCACAGCGGGATGAACCGCCAACTTATCCAGCATATGTTTTACGCAGCGGATGCCCTTCCGGCTGCAACCCATCACTGGGAAACATTCACACTCATTCACACACATACACTACGGACAATTTTAGCTTACCCAATTCACTTATACCGCATATCTTTGGACTTGTGGGGGAAACCGGAGCACCCGGAGGAAACCCACGCGAACACGGGGAGAACATGCAAACTCCACAGAAATGCCAACTGACCCAGCCGAGGCTCGAACCAGCGACCTTCTTGCTGTGAGGCGAACGTGCTACCCACTGCGCCACCGGGTCGCCTTTACGGATTTCAATGGACTACTATTATAAGTAAATATATAAAAACATGCCAACTTATCTGTCTGTAACATTCTAAGACTTCACATGTTTGGCACAACGGTGTGGGATTAAGAAGCACGAACACAGTGCTAACTCTGCTTTTATAACCCTGGGTAAATAGCTGTGCTAACCCTGATACTAAATAACTGTAAACTTTCCTTTACCCAAGGATAAAGCAGTGTTTAGAACCATGATGACTGAGTGACTGCATCATTTAAAAACATTTTTGAGATAGTTTGAATAACGAATTGAGAAGATATATAGCAGATATATTGAAATGATTGGATATGGAGAACTGTGCGTTTATTCTTTATTTCAGTTCATAACTTTGTAGTACAGTGATGTCACAATTTATCTAAAAATAAAAATGCATTTTTGTCACATAAACACAGTTGCTTCAAAATCTATGGTTGTAGTAAGGCTGTGTGTAATTTATATTGTAGAGCAAGACATAAAGTGTTGACCAGTTTATGTTGACCACAGACATTGTACTTAATTTTTTAAAAGTAAATACGAAAGCCTATAGAAATTGAAATCGCAAGTTAATTATTCCTGTTCATTCCAATTCAATGACAAAACCACAAATTGTATCACAGATAGATATTGCATTATGTTACACTTTAATTGGTAGAATTGTTTGCACATCATGCTTTTTTGCATAAATTCCACTGTTAAATTTCACCTGCAGGGTCCAATCAGATGTAAACGCTGTGGAAATCGACGTGAACAAGATAAGCCAAAACACAAAAAAAAGGAGGAAGTGAACTGCAAAAGTAAACAGAAAAGTAAATGTCATACAATGGAAATTCTGCACACGGCAAACTAGAACTGCTCATGATTACCAACATGAACACAGAAAGTGCCCAGCTAATGGATAAACTTGCAAAGCATGTAACAAAAAGAAAACCATTTTAACAAAACGTTTGGAACGCTAGACACCAACAAGAAAATACAAGCAATAGAGCAAGATGAATTATTGATGTGCAATGAAAAATGTGAACACAGTCACCACTGAAACACAAAAGACTATTTAGCAGAAAACCTAAAAGCAAACAACATTAATTACGTTTCATTTAAAGATGGGGTGGCGTCGCGTAGAGACTTTATTTGAGACTTCAAGAAAACGAACAACAAAATAAGTTACATATTCTGACCACAAGATGTCGCCTTTGGAATAATCCAACTTACCTTCACACACTAAAGAAAACAAAGCTCAATATTTAGTTTCAAGTGGTCAGCGGCAACAAGCCTGCAATACTGCACAACCTGAGAAACATGGTGTCACAGCGACTGGTCCACCAACAGGTTCCTGTAGAACTCAAGGATAAAATAGTTGCTCTAGATGCAAAGTATGGGTGTATTAGCAAAACAGAATGGGTGAACAGCATGGTAACAGCAGTGTAATGGAAGAAGATGCATATCAGTATCCAGAAGATCTTTATAAAGGAATAAATTAACATGAACAGGGGGAGGATATGGTATCCATCATGCAAATGTTCTCATTAGTGGGTGCTCAAAAGGAATTATGGCAAATAGACCAAGTTTTAAAGGGATAGTACACTCCAAAATGAAAATTAACTTACCATTTACTCAGCCTCATGTAGTTTAAAATAAGTATTTCTGTTCTGCTGTGGAAACTGGTAGTAATAAAATACTATGGAAATCAATGGTACCGGTTTCCAACATTCTTCAAAATATATTTTTTGTTCAAGAGAAGAAGAAAAAAATGCAAACAGGTTTGGAACAAGAGGAGGAGGAGAAAATGATGGCACAATTTTCAGTTTTAGGTGAACTATCCCTTTAAGAAACTGCACATTCAATACAAGAGGAAGGCATAGATTTCTTTGTTTACCATTTGGTGTGTCTTTTTTCAGGCATTGAAGTCTTCCAGTGTGAAGTCACGCAGGTGTTTGAAGATCTAGAAAGTGTGCTTAACATCATAAATGACATCTTAGCATGAGGAGAGACAACAGAAGAACGATCACCGACTCTCAAGCTGCTGGAAAGAGCAAGAGAAAGGAATCTAAAACTAAACAAGAGCAAGCGGCAGATAAGAACGCCAGAAATAAGATATCTTGGACACATCATCTCAGAAGAGGGGTGATAAGCCTGCCAGATGATGAAAAGGTGAGAGTAATCATGTAAATGCCTCGGCCTGTAAACAAACATTTGTGAGATTTGTGGTTATGGTGCAATACCTGTCCAGATTTATTCTGAATTTATTCTTCATGACTCTGAAAGTTGCCAGAAGATGATGTTGCATTGTGAGCAAGCCTCAACAAAACTTACACTAAAGGAATAATTAATGATACATACAAGTCCTAAATCAGTCATGTATTTTACGGCATGTGTCTGTGTGACATCACTGAGAGACAACAAAAAAATAAATTCCTGTTGTCTCTTCCGTCTCTTCTTCACTTTAACACAACAAATTCAAACAGATGAACTCAACGAAACCAAATGCAATTCCTGTTCAGAGTCAGCGATGCTGTTGGAGATCTGAAAGGTCAGTAACTCTTGGCATTAAAACAACATTTCATTTAACATTGATTGTGCTATTCATAAAATTATTAGGATAAAAACAATACAAACAACAAGAAACTGTATGACCAGGATGTTAAAATAAAACCTCTCAGATCTCCATCAACACCACTGATTCCAAACAGGAAGCAGCCGGGTAAGTCACTTTTTGGGGTCCCAACACATTTCCTTTGTGGTCTGCGCTATTTGCAGTACATTTCCGTATTTGCATGTGTTTTTGCAGTGCGAGAGTGTTATCAAACTGATGAAGATGATTTCTCAATTTGTTCATGTTTTTCATTTGGATGTTTTCTTAACTTGCAGCACATTTGAGCTCTCTCAGCCACCGTAGATAACTCTTTCAAGTCAATAACTGCTTTGAATATAAAACTGGAGTATGAATAATTTCAGGCTTGACTGTAAATTGAGATACAAACTTTCATATTTTCCTTACAAAAGGCAAACAAATAAAGTGGACAACTGCTTTTATTTTAAAACCTTTAATGAAAAACACAGGGTCTTTTTTCTCTGTTTTGTCCTTTACAAGCTGCAATTCTGATGTCCTCTTTTTTCACAGTGAGAAGCTCCACACTGCTGCTAGTCCTCTCTAGCATAAACACTTCTTATGGAAATAATCTATTATTTATCACATTGAATATATCAAACTAATTTAGCATTTATCAGCTAATACCAATATTCACTCTTAAATATCATGGTTCCAAAGAGGGTTAATGCAGTGATGCCATAGAAGAACCATTTTTGGTTCCCTAAAGCACCTTTCGGTCAACAGTTCTTAAAAAAACTCATTTATATTTTAGTGAGGAAAGTTTTGATCCAAACGTTTTTCATGAGTAAATGGGGTTCCTAAGACCAAGCCAAATTTCCTGGAAGAAAAGCAGTTTTCTTAGCAGGTCATTTGTGCGTGTGTGTGCGTGCATGTGTGTGTGTATGTGTGTGTGTAGGTCAGGCTGTCCTCTTTCACTCTCCTTAAATGGCCTTGGTCCTTATTGACACTCAGTCCACACCATGTGCTCTGTCTCTCTCCTGCTTTCTTACACATAGACACACTTACACATTTACATGCGCACACACACACACACACACACACACACACACACACACACACACACACACACACACACACACACACATCTGCCCTGCTCTGACCCCCAACAAATCCATTTGAGTTATTTATGAGCCATTGACATCTGCTCCCCTTAAAGACTATTCAGAGCTTTTGAAAAAAATCTTTGTAATATGATTGTCTGTATACCAGAGGAAGATCTGCCTTATTTCTCAACTTATTTCCAACCCTGCTTTAAAGCAAAACACTGCATGAGAATGGTAAAACAAATATCAGTTATTACCATGCTTTTCCAGATTGATTTTGTTGAATAAGAAGTGCAAAATTTGTATTATAAGTTTTCTAAAATATTATATCTAAATTGTTAAGACTAGTTCGTTTAACTAAAGTCACGATGAAAACTGAAAAACTACATTTATTAATCTTAGGTGATGTTAATATTTTAGTTAATGCCTAATGAAGTATTATAATCAAAAGTTGTAATCATTTTATAAAATAGAGTTAATGACTAATAAAATTCTGTTGTATTTTTAAAACTATTAACATAGTAACTGTAATAAATGTGGTTATTTCTCACTGTTGATTTTAATATATTAACAAATGTTTACTAATGAGACCTAATCGTAAAGTGTTACCTATATATTCTTTTGCAATTTAACTTAAAAAAATAATTAAACATTTGTTTACTCTGAACAGGTATTATTCCTGTTAAAGTATTTTTTTTTGTATCTTAGCTCAATGTCATGATAATACCATATATCGTGATAAAAGCTTCAGCATTTAATCACAAGAAGACTTGATGCTGACATAAGCCTGCATCAGACTAAAAACACAATCATTATGAGAACCAAAATGTAATGGGTGCATAAAAAAAGCAATGCTTTAACTTCAAAATGATCTGATCTGATCAGAGGAAGCAGATTTCTCCAGTACACTGACAGCGCTCTCATGTATATTCACAAAAGTGATTGTGATTCATCTCATCAAGATTTTGTTGTCTTGCAAATTCTTATGCCGTTTAAGCCTAAAATAACATCAAGGATGAACACAGTTGATGTCCCCCCGTGGCTTCGCGCTTTGTCCTTAAATTCTGTCTGCTTGATTATTTTCCCTTCTATTTTTATTAGAGATACACAGCGTCCTTTTTCTGTATCCTCTGCTTCTTCCTCTGACCCATTTTATTTCTCTTCCGTCTTTCTCTTCACCCTCCCCCAATCCCATCTGTCAGATGGACAGGTGTACATACAGACTGTCTCTGGCTTCTTATCACATGCTAAATAACAACAGCTATTGCGGATATATTGAAGCAGTGCAGAACTGACCGTTTTCACCTCGACACAGATGTAGATTCATTAGCTCTGTTTTAAACCGTGGGGGTTTGACAGACTTTATAACCTCTCTCAGCATAATGTAGATTTGAAAGCACTCATGCACTATCTTGGACTGCACTGTAAGACCCCCGCTCTCTGCTTTTCCTGCTCTTATTTATATATATATATTTTCAAATATAGCTGACATTGTTCTGTATTTGTATGGTGTTTGTGTATGTGTGTTTTAAAAAATCATAAACATTGACAAGTCATATATGTGTGTATTCAATTTATGTTTGTGTTTATATGTAAGAAATATTTATTTTTAATATTTATATAAGCTATATATAAACATTATTTAATACATATGTACTGGGTTTTAATTGCAGTAATTTTATTTATACAAGATTTGTCAAATATTCTTTTTTTCATTTAGCAAACGTGTACATATATAAACATTTTGTGTTATTTATTTTATTTTTTTATTTGCACTGATGTATGTTTACATTCAGTCACAAGGGATGTCTTGCATAATCCATAACACCATATCCATCATCCTGCATTTCAATTTTCACAAGTGGGGGTATTTTTTAGCAGTGCACACTGGGGAAAAGGAAAGAACAGGCCTGTGTGCGCGATATCGCTCTTCACTCGCTCTTAAACCCAGCCCTATTTTAAGTATTCACTACTGGTCTGAAGCCCCCCGAACCCTGAACCCACCCCCATCCCATCCCATCCCATCCCGACCCGCCTGCACTGCATGTCATTACAGCTCCCCATCCCCCTCCACAGCCTCACGCTTTGGGTAAATTCCACTGTGACGTGGCCAGGCCATTGGCATTATATAACTCGCCAAAGACTTTTGTATTTTTTGAAAAAAGATTGTTTCATTATCTTTTTTTTGTTGTTGTTAGTACATGCAGTGCCGTTTCACATTACAATCAATTTCGCAACTGCTTAATCCCCTCTCATTTGATTTTATGCAGGTCAAATGTGAGGATTTCATTTTGATTTGAACACCTCTTTACTTATTCAGAGCAAATGTTAGGTATAATAACACTTAAAAAGAAAAAAAAAAAACTGAAATATGTCACAATCATTCAGTTTTTCCAGCACTCAATTTCCAGTGCATTAAAGTCAAATATATTTTCTTATATCTATTCTTCATATATTTCCCAACATTAATCATGTGATTAATTAGTTGCATATGTATTCATGTTTTTTTTACCAATTAAAGTCATAGTTCCTCTCAAAACAAGAACATTCTGTTTCATTCAGTTTTTTTCTTCTTCTGTTGAACGTGAGCTATTTTGAAGAATGTTGGAAAATGGCAGCCATTGACTTCTATTATATATTTTTTCTACTATGGAAGTCAATGACTACCGGTTTCAAAATGTCTTTTTTTGTGTTCAACAGAAAAAAGATATTCATTAACTTTTGGAACAACTGATTAAACTGTGAGTTAATTTACATTATTTGGCCAATTCTTTAATAATATACACTATAAAAATGATCTATAAATGAATAGTTTTCCATATTTTGTGATTCTTTTTTTTCTCCATTCATTATTGCTTTTGAATTGCGTTATGGGACCTTTATCTCTCCTCCAGCAACCTTTGACTTTGACATTTTTAATAGTTTGAAGTGATATATTGTCTGGGTTGGTATTGTAAATTAGGGCACAAAAACCTGGTAATAAACCGCCAGTACTTTTCCTGGTATTTTACGGATTAAATTCGATATATATAATTTATTTTAGATACTAAAGTCACTCTGTTGATCTGGAGTTGAAAACTCAGCATCAAGACAGAGAACAGATCAAGGTCCCATATTGCAGTTCATATTCGTAAATAAAGAGAAAATATCCATCAACCACAAAATATCAGTAAAACAGTATAATAACAGTGTAATGTTGCTGATTATTGTTTAGCTGCAAAAGCAAGAAACCAGGGCAAGCCCAGAAATTAATTGATTGACATTCTCATTTGATTTACCCTCTCATCTGATTTGCTTATCTGAATTAGAGTGCAGTGAATTTCTGAAATGTCCATTGTAATCCAAGAACAGGTGGCAGCTGTCCACCTCCCATTTTCTGTTTAAATTAAGCTGACACAGATTTTACCAAATAATTGAGTCATTCGTGTATTTCTAGCTTTGTTTATTAAGAAATGCTCCTCCATATCACACCGTATTGTTGTTGTGTGGCAGTAGAATAGAAGAGTTCAACAATGTGAGGTGCAGTGAACAGCTGTTCCTCATGTCAACATACTTCAGCACAGAAGCTTCTCACGGTCACCATTTGTCATTATATATAAATAGGTACTGCTATATGTACGTATTTCAGTATATGATTATTGTTTTCCTTGATTTGATTGTATTTAAATAACCAGAGGACTTTAGTCCCAAATGTGCATTTTGTTAGCAGTCATTCATTGTCAGTGTCAAGAAGGCATCTTGAAATCATATTTGATCATTTCATCATCACTCTGTGAAAAACACCTCTATTGTTGGATTTTCTATGAACCCATAGAATAAAAAATAAGTAATAATTAAGTAAAAATACTTTGTTCTCAATCATGATTAAATTTAATGGTGAAGCTCACTATTCGATAAAGGTGCAGTATATGATTTTCATTTGGTGTTATGCAAATTCACCACAGTGTCATCAGATAAAATTCTGGGTTATTTCAATCCAAATTTGGATAAAATATGAACAAACCCAAACTTTAGGTTAAATTTGGATTATAAACTTAATTTTAAAAAGTCAAACCCAGCGGTTGGTTTTGTCCATATTTACCAAAATTTAGCTTGAAATAACTCTTCGACACTGTATGACAGTGTCAATATATTAATAACAATTTTATCATCTTATATATATTTCAGATAAATGAGCAATGTTTAGCTGACAGATATGTTACATTTGATAAGACATAATGGTAACACTTTAGGTGAAGGGTGTGTTCATAAGTTCATATGTCATAAATATGAAGGAGATTTTATGCATGTCATTCCCTTAGTTATGTCATTTTAATCCAAATGTGACATTGTTTGAGATGTCTTTGTTATGACAACTTGACATAATCAAATAAATCACAACTTGTCTTTGTAATGACAACATTACAGAGACAAGATAACTGGTCATAAAGCTGTCATAAACATGACTAATATAATGAATGATAATTGTTTCATGAATGAACAACATCATGAAACCTTTTTTCTTGACCTCAACTACAGTGGTACAAATTGAAATTTCATTAAATATTTATGACTCTGTTATGACATTTATATTAAGAGTATTTACACTTTTACTGAGAAATATTAATGACAAATTAATTTTGTTCCACTGGAAAAAAAAGGCATCAGAACCAAATTCATGACACAGTTATGATAGCCCCATGACAATCATGCGTATGACAAGTTATGTTGTCTTGGTAATGTCAAGTTGTCAAAGACATCTCAAACAATGACACCTTTGCAATTAAAATGACATAAGTGAGCGAATGACACTTAATGACAGTTGCCTTTACATAAAGCCACCTTCATAATCATGGTTATAAAGGTTTCATGCTTTATGAACACCCCTTCAAGTAAATTGTGTTATTTATTAATTTTTAGATGCCCACAAGCAAAAAAAAAACTGCATAGCCAGTAGCTAAAGCAGAACACTCTGCAAAGGGAAGAGAAAGGTGTTGAGGATTGCCATTGTTAGAATAGCTTACCGCTGTATCTGGACATTCACAAGTTTAAGAGAGACCAGGGAGGGGCTTCTGTACAAGAAACACCCATCCTAATTATGTCATATGAATTGACAAACTAAAGGTATTCATAAATATAGATTATGGGCCCATGAATATGAGGTGTAAAGTCACAAGCTAAGCAAGCCAAAATCCTTACTTTTTTTCTTAACGTCTTCCTCTGCTCATGTAGATATACATCATATTTTAATGACCAGACAAGGTCATGTTGCTTTTGTGGAAAAGATTGAATGAGTCACAGCAGCAATCGTTATCTCCTACACTGTGTTTGGTTTACAAACTTGGGTATTAAAAAACGTTTCCCAGTAGTCCACTCAAAAAAAAAATGCTGGGTTGCATCTTTTGGGTTAATTTTCTCAATTTAGTTTAAATTACATTTATAACTGTTGGCTTTGTCCACATTCGACCCAAAGTTTGGTTAATACAACCAAGCATTTTTAGGGTGTAAAAAGTTAACAGGAAAATACTATTTCAGTTGTAAAATGTACTAGCAATTTGCGTGAAAATTGAAATGGTAAAGAAAAAATTCAGAAATTGCTAGAAATTTCACAAATAATTACATGTTCCTTGGTATTTCTTTATAATTATTTGTGAAATTAACTAATAAACTGTTTCAAAGTTAAATATATACTGGAGAAAATGATGTAAAACCAATTTTGCACTTGCTAGTTAATTGCACCAAAAAATGCAAAGAAACATTACTTGGCATTTCGTTGAATTCATAGTGAATTGTAGTGAATTTACTCACATTGTTTGAGTGAAAATTGTTTCAAAGACAATCAAATCTTGAAAAGAATGATTTTAAATAATATTCACTCCAAATTTGCGAGTAGTTTTGCAAATAATTTTAAAGAAATGGCAAGTAGCACACCCAATTAAAAAAAGATTTGAAGTCAAACACTTTTACAGTCTGTAAAACCTTATTATTATCATATTTAATCATTTATTTGTGTGTGTGTGTGTGTGTGTGTGTGTGTGTGTGTGTGTGTGTGTGTGTGTGTGT
>CAIGQV010013864.1:34564-57048 GCA_903798115.1 Danio jaintianensis
TGTGTGTGTGTGTGTGTGTGTGTGTGTGTGTGTGTGTGTGTGTGTGTCTGTGTGTGTGTGTGTCTGTGTGTGTGTGTGTCTGTGCGTGTGTGTGTGTGTGTGTGCGTGTGTGCGTGTGCGTGCGTGTGTGGCTGCATGTTTGTTGCAAAATGTATCACGGTATGTGTTGGCAGTGCATTTGTGTCACAGATGTGTTCTCTATAAGGTAACAGTGGAATCATTTTTAGGAATAACAGCATCCCCAAGCACACAGCACTGGATTTTTTAATGTTTAAAATTTCAACATTAAAAAATTAAAAGTTAAGTTCACCCAAAAATGAAAATTTACTCACTATTTGCTCACCCTCCGGTGGTTCCAAACCTTTCCGAGTTCCTTTACTCTCTTAAACACAAAAGAAGATATTTGGAAGAAAGCTGAAAACCTGAAAACTTCCATAATAACAAATAATATGTAAGATTATAATATGGAAGTCAATGGTTACCGATTTCCAGCATTCTATAAAATATCTTCTTTTATGTTCAACAAAAGAAACAAGTGAAGGGTGAGTAAATGATGGCAGAATTTTCACTTTTAGCTGAACTGTCCTTTTAATAAACTGTCTCCACACAGTTGGGTTTTTTTGCCAGCGCTGACTATAGAGTCCATCATTAACATAACAGCTCATCAAAGATGTAAAACCCCTTCAACGTGGTCCTCAAGGAAAGAAATTAAACACGCTTAACAAACAACAAACTTGATTAGCAGCCTCTTACCAAGCATCCCCGTTAGCAGTCAAAGCAATTGTTACGCCTGCAATGGTCATGAGTTTCTTCTCGTTGACTAAGGCCTAGATTGGCATGTATTTTTTGTATTGTCAGCTGCTGGTCCTGGCATTTGTCTGTAACCTGATTTCAGTGCTGTGTGTTGTACTGTAGGTCACTTTGAAAGCATCTGCTGAGCTTATGCTAAAGCACATTGTAATGCATAATTTACAAAAATGAATATGCGGCTCATTGGCAACACTTCTGAATTCATTCTATGCCTTGTTTGTTTAGAGGTTGGTTTAGTGATTTTTTTTTTTCTCTCTCTTTTTTTTTCTTCTTTTTTTCTTTTCTTTTTGTTCGTTTGCTTGTTTATTGCTAAATAGCAGTACAATATACAGTTAGGTAGACACACACAAATATCTCTACGCTTTGATTAACAATTTGGAAAAAAAAACACTTATACTAATACATCAATTCAAAACATCACTTAGCGAAACTATGCTGCTTAGATACATGTTGTTCATCCTGATAAACTGCATTGCAAAGTCCTTTTACAAATTCATTTGATCAACAAAATATTAGTCACAGGTCTACAAAGAAAGCCGTTTGTTATCTGCCATATTTTCACTCTTGCAAAGGAGTTACTGCATTACAGCCGTTAAGAGCTCATTACGGTTACGCCGTTACAATGGTAAATGACAAACACTCTAACAACATAAAAAAAACTAGTTCAAATTTAAAATGGTAAATGCTTATGCACAAGGTAAAGTGAAAGAAAAACACAACAAAAGGTGACATTAACCAGGAGACTGCAGTAACGCTGTTTGATTTCATTCACATGCTGCAGTCTTTAAAAGAAAAAACTGAGCTGGTTTTAAGCTCCCAAAAAATTCAGCGTACAAATTGTTTCAAAGGAAGTCCAGAATTTCATCATTTGGGGCCTTTTCAAAACTGTGTATTGAATTGGGATGGATTTGAGGCTTTAAAAAAAATAAAATAAAATGACAGTTGTGTTTTCTACTGCATTCAACATCTTTGAAAGATCTTTGGGAAATTATTAAAAGAATAACTCGTCCCACTTGACGTCTTCTAGATTTGTTTTTTACATAAATTATGTACATACTCTTCGATGTTAGAGATAAACAAAAACTTAAGTGCAGAAACTTTGTCCTATACATATGAAGCAAACACATTTCATTGTTAATGTTACAATATTCAGTAGAGCACAGACTAGTTTCGTTGGCATATCCATTACTTAAGATAAGGTTAGTGCGTACCATATGCCGAGCCACATTATAATCTGCTCCTGGATCATCCTGGATGACCCTTCTGGATCATCCACCCATTTACAATTTCTTACTAACATTCGTTGGTACATTTAACATTAAAGGCAAATTTCAACTCTTAAATTATAAAAGAATAGGGAATGAAATTAATGTTTGTAAATGAAGTTTGACACCCAGAATTCATACTCAAGTTATCATAGAACAAAAAAAATAACATAAATACATAACTAATAGCAAATTACAGTTTTTAGTTTACAATTCACACACGAAAACTGCTGCTGTTCTAGTTTTGGAAACATTTGTAAATATGTATTGTATATTAAAATATTCAAGCTGAGCTATTTGTTAAATATACAAAGAACTAGGTATATAGAGATGCACACAATTACCACAATACCGCAAGCAAAAAAAAAAAAATTATTTTATACAATTAGCCTGTAGTTTCTAAAAATGTATATCATGGCAAAAAAAAAAGGAGAAAAAGTTTACCCTTAGCATTTTTTTAAATACCATTTTCAAAATCTTGTTCCACCATTAATTGGTACATTATCACCGATTCCAATCTGACAGGTTGTAAATGTATTAGTATAGGGTTTGTGCTCGGTGTACATCTAGTCACATGCTCAATGTAAAGCCCTTCCCCACCCAATCACACAACATGCACATTTCAAAAACCTCTCATGGATTATAAGGTTTTTAAAAAATTACTGTATTTAAAATAGTTCTGCATCTCTCACAATCTTTGAAAAATGAAACAGACAAAGGTAACAAAATACTAAAATACTTTTCCATTAGTTGTCACATCACTGCTTGAGAATAAGCAGTCATATTGGGTAATAATAATAAAAAAAACTTTTAAAAAATGAAACAGTTTTTCACATAATCAGAATGCCTATGGCATTGAAACTGCACCCTCTTGATTGACAGTTGGCCATGAGTTCTTTTTGTTGTTGTTGTTTTTGTTTTGAAAATCTCATCTAGAAGCATTGGTTTCCCATCATATGTATATTCCGAATGCACAAACACACAAAACAAGACACCCAGTTTGTATCCAGGGCTAATGGGAAGACTTGAGTGAAAACAAACTCAACAGCCACTGCTGCGTCAAGAGAATGAATGACATGGACATTCAAACCACAACCACCTTCTTGAGGTCTGTAGAAATCATGGTCCCTGCTTTGCTGATAGTGGTTAACATGTCCATCAGCGGTTTATTCAGAACAGTACAGTGTGGTTTATTCAGACCATGGTCATTAAGATGGAGCTTCATAGATAAAAAAACAAAAAACATCCTCAAATTTAAACAATGAAAGTTTTCAGATTGGCCCATGCTCCTATTCTGTGTGTGTGATCCACTGAATGACCATGACTGTTACAGCAACACACACCGATGGTTTAATGACGATCCCAACTGTGCTTTGGAATATCTACATATCTACAGTATAAAGTGCAGCACATCAGAACAGCTGGATGAACGCTTAATCCCATAGGAGTATGATGATTCTGACATGGCATGAGATAAAATACAGTTTGCATTGGGATCCAGTTGCATTTTACCTCCAAATACTGCACGAGATTTGTAGATCAAATGTAACAAAAAATGGCATAGTGCGCCACAGGTGAAAAATACCTGTGTTGTTTAGCCATCTCAGAAGCATCTGTGCACAGACACTATGGGTTTTTGTTTCTTTTTCAATGGAAAACAAGTAAGGGAGAAGCAGAGTCGAAGCTCTGATAGTGCAAATCAGCATTCAACTGAGATCACCTGCAGAAGGCAGATTCAGTTAAAGTTTTCGGTTTTGTAACGTTAAAATAGTGACTTGAAATTGGAAATCTCCCTGGTGGTTTTCGCCTCGCAAAACATACAAAACACAGCTGATTCTAATACACTTAAAGCCCTTCAGAAACATTACAAAGCAGTCAGGAAAACGAAAAATGCAAAGGATGCCACATAAGCAAGATGTAAAACCAGGAATAGGTGGTCTGCATATGACAGGGCTTCTTGTGTTAAGCTCTCCTGCTCACTCTTTCCATGTGTCAGGCTGATAGGGATCAGGTGGAAGGGAGTCTGGGGCGAACCCTTGTTCTACGCAAGATGACACTCTCACTATCTGGTTTCACTTACTCTGAGACGAGGCCTGAAACTTTAGCTGGCCCGCAGACATACAGGATAACCAGTGTCTGTGTATATATTAGCTTTTGTGTGTCTTAGCACTCTGCTGTAGTGCTGAATCTGTCAAAGCAAACCGAGGCTCATGAAAAAATATGTGCCTGTGGCCACATTTTTGCAATTACTTTGTTTTGATTGTGTGCACTGTTAACCGGTTTTCCTTTATCTGAGAAAGGTCATTAACGGCTTGAAAAGCATGAAACGGTTGACAAAGCTAGATTTTTTGCCCCTTAGGTCAATTTCACCTAGCATGTAAATGCTTTAACTTGCTTTCTGTCAATTTATAGAAGCGCGCAATGTGACCAGAACTTGAACTTAAAGAGTTAGTTCATCCAAAAATAAAAGTGATTAAATAAATACTACTAATTATTATTAAAGCACAAAGAACACTTTTGTGCACCAAAAAACTGTGTCTTCAGATTCAGATCAGTGTGCGCACAATATAAGGCTTTTGGCAATATATCGTATTGGCTGTAGTAAGCGCTTGATGTTTGATGAACAAACTGTTTTTTACAGTTTTTTTGTTGCACAAAAGTGTTCTTGAAGCTTTGTATGTTCTCAGTTGAATCACTGAAGTGATGAGGACTGTTTTGGACAATGTTTTCATTTCATTCATTCATTCATTTCCTTTTCTTGATTTGAAATAACCCTTTAAATATACCTAAAGCTATTATAAAAATGTCTTCTTATCTCATGCAGCAGACGTACAAATACCCCATCTCGAGAGGATAATATTTGACTTTGAGCCTTATGTTTATAGTATTAAAGACAAAAATTTTATACCTGACTCATACCTGATTGCTCTGCATCACAAAAGCAATGCTGTACCAGGTTAGTCACAGAGCAAGATTACTATGCCCAAAAAACCTAACATATGTTTTCATTTACAAATCATGCACGCTATAAAATGTGATTAGTTACTGTACATAAAGAAGTGAGTAAACCTGCTGTAACTTGGAACTGGTAAATTGACGTAACTTATTTTTTTATAATTATGCACATAGTTCATTTAATTCATATTTTTAATGCAGTGGGATTACTTACTCAAGTCAACTAATCGCTTTGTACTCTATGTTTTTAGGAGACAACACTGTAATCATAATTTGCTTGAAATGTGTTTATCTTAACTTAAACTGCAACATATTGTTTGTATAGGTAGGTTTTATTTTAGAAGTTTTGCGAAAATCTTACCAAAGCCACATCTTTTTCTTTTGAACCTGGGTAACAAAATACAGGTGTCCTGTTTAGGGAGGTCAACCCATGTTGTCCTTCTAAATACTGAGATATAAGATGGCACTTATTACAAACACAAGGCCCGATCACCTCTCTGGCTAAAGGTTATTTCCCTTTTTTATATTACAAATACAGCATTGTAAATAATTCCTTGCAATAGTCCCTAGTCATTGTCCTATTCACAATTCAAAATGAACGTTTACTCCTGTTTGGAGTGGTAACATGATCTGGATCACATCGTCATCTATTCCTAGCCCCGGCTTCAATCTCTCATGACTCTCCCTGCAATCTTTTTTTTTCCATTCCAGAAAAAGAAAGTGAAAAGCCACTTCATAATTGAAAGAAATGGGTTTAGAGTTCACTCCTTGCGTGCCAGCGAAACAAGGGGCAAGTATCCTTTACATCGCTTCGCCATCAGGTGGTCACATGCCTCTAACCTTTTATAGTCTCATGGCCCTGGCACCGGGACCTGTGTAAAATATTGAGTTACAAGCTCCTGCACAATTCACAAATACTCAGAAAGGCAATTAGATTATCAGAAGTGCTAAAAGGTGGAGTTGAAAGATTAAAACAACAAATAAAGAGAGAGAAATAATCTTAAATGACTACTGGATCAGATGTCAAGCAGAATAAAAGTGGCAAAAGAAAAGTAACAGCGAAATGTGAGGCTAGTGACCAAACCTGAAAAAAATGATCGATTACATCACACTTCAAATCTAAATGCACGGCACTATGTACAACAGAAAACACAAAAATACACATTATGGGTCTCTAATCCATCATGACTTGAAGTGCTTGAGAGAGGAGAAATAGGCTATTTAAACGTAGCAAGGATGCATTTAGTAGCTTTTAAAGGCCAAAAGAGACTGTTTGGAGTTGAGAAAATGTCATTTTCTTGAGAAACCGAAGTAGGTTTCTTGTGCTTCTCGACTGTATATTTTGAAACTGATCTGTCCTCTGAAAGCACACAGCCGACATGAAGGATTTTGAGATATGAACAAAGATTCCCTTTCAAATCAAACATATACGTTTATATATATATGTACACCTATACAAATGCAAGAAACTGCCGCTTGAATTTCACTTAATAATCAGTAAAATGCCATGACTCTTAAAAATAAGAAAGGCTGCCTGTTTGCCATTTATGAATTCTGACCGCAATACAAGTCCCATAATGCCTCTGTCCAAATGAAGGAGGAGTGGAGGCCTCCTTTTCGTCAGTGGATGTGGAGAGTTCATAAAAGGGCACAAATTAAGTCCACCAGACACATCATTAGCAAAAAGAATAAAGAAATTAATTTTGTGGATAAGGAATCCTTTTTGGGATTCTGAAACTCAAAATGACTTCCACATTAAATTCATATACATTAATGAAAGGTGTGTTGCATTTAACCTCCCAGCTAGTAGCAGAAAATGAGTATTCGTGATGCGTTTCCTGATGTGTGTCTGTCATTCAGTGCTTCAGGGAAAACATCCTCCTGCAATCTGTGTTTGGGGCAAATTAACCGCAAAATTAACTTCTGAGGAATTTCTGTTCTTCTTTATGCATGTTGGTAATAATTCACTTCACTTTCTTTCAAAACCAAGCCGGTTGAAGGAGATTATGTGTCCTGCATGTTCTGTGTTATAAAAATGAGCACTGATGATTTCATTCATTCTTTCAATCTTTAAAAAAAAAGATCTGTCAAAAGACATGAGCAGTTGCATCTTGTTTTGCTCATGTTTCCAATTGTCCAGAATACGAGTTCCTGATTAAGACAAATAAATAGTTAAATAAAAATCTGTGTAGATGAGTGGTTGTCACTTGATTTGGTCAGTGTTCCAATAGTCCAGAATACGAGATTTTCTTTTCCTGATTGCTTAAAGAAAAAAAAGAGTGGTTGTCACTAGATTTACTTAGTTTTCAGATTGTCCAGAAAATGAGATTTTTGTTTCCTGATTCCCAGAACTTGGGTTTCCTTAAGATCACGTTTCTTCTGAATCATAGGTATGTCGATTAACGGTGCATCCCTAAATTTAATTGACCTGCCTTCTGTATTTATTTGTGATCCTGTCAAACAGTCAGTTTATAATTATGTTAGAAATAAAATATGAATGAAATAAAAAAAACACGACTGTTTCATTATTAGTTATTAATAGTATCTAACTGAATGTACTTCTAGCAATATTCCAGTGTATTATTGAAATTGCACTTTGAAACTACAGTTAGATACAAATACTTCATTTTAGCAAACAGGTTCAAGTACTTAAAGCAAAAAACATGAGACCGTCATCTAAATGTATAAGCTTGACATTTATAGTATGATACCGAGTTTAAAGCACTGCGAAGTACTTCTAGAGGAACGACTTTTAAAGACAATTTTCCGAGGAGCACATCAGAAAGGTGTCTATTCTGAGAGCCCATTTCCGAATGTGGAAATGTTAGTTATTTCAAGTGAATTCAAACTGCCTTCAAAGAACATTTCGATCTATATATGGGCTCTCATAAAGTCCCATTAAAATGTTTTGTTTGTTTTTCCCTCCAAATACACTAGCAGCTACAGTGCCACGTTCTTAAAAAGCAACAGACTAAAGTGAGATCCCATTAGTATTATTCCTTTTTTCATAAAGTGCCCTAAAGATTGTGCAGTTATCTTTTCAACTCAGCATGAGTAAATATGCTTTCACTGTCAGCGATGCCGACAGAACTAAACAGGCCTGGAACAATTTGGGTCCCCATTTTTATATATATAATCTAAAACCGCTCCCCTCTTTCCCGGTCCCTGTCCTGTCAGCGCCACCGTTTACAGGACTGCATATGGAAATAAATTAGGTTACCTAAACAAGCGTCTACTACGTTTATTCTAGTTTGTTCACTTACATGCGTTTCATTTTTAATTCGTTAATTTATTCATTAATTGTCGTTAAAATAAATTAAATCCTATGACAGCATCTTCATTAAGCGGAATAGAACTGAAGCTTTTTTTTTTCGTCCCTTTAAAGTAGATATTTTAGGTGCCATATTTGAAAGAGGTGTTAAATTTCCTTTTCTTTACTATTTAGGTTTGGCGTCTAATTTGAAGGGAAAGTGTTTCTGCAGCTCCGCGACTAAATGACGTCGGACTCCACAACGCACTGCTCCGTGTACTCCTTGACCAGCTCCACTTTTAGGGTCTCCCGAAAGAATTCGGCCATCGGCTTCCACAGCGCCGGTTCCATGAACACCTGACACATGACGTAACCCTTCAGAGTGCCAGTGTGGCGCCTCAGGTGGCACAGCAGCTGCTGGATGGCCAGCGTCAGGTCTTTACCAAACATGTCGATGTTGAGGTAGTACCAGTCGTCACCGATTGGCACGTGGAACGGGAAGGTGCACAAGCTGGTCATGGTTGGGCGCTTGGCATCGTCGACCATCCAATCGATGTCCTTCTTCATCAGGATGACCATGTTGCTGGGCAGAGGCTTGAAGGGCTGCCAGTCTTGAACGATGGTGGCATTGGGTAGGACATCCTGCATTAGCACATCGCTTAAGAAGAGCTGATGCACCTCTGCTGGCTCCAAACGGACCGGGATGTTTGAGGTGGACAGACCTTCTCCTGCTACACTGATATTGGGCCCGAGATCACCAAGGCGTAATTTTAGGTCTTCAGCACGGAAGCGCACCAGGAGGATTCCCTTTTTATTTGAATCATGTGACAGAACGAAGATAATGTGGCTTTAGCTGATTTTACTCAAGAAGAAAGCCTAAACACAATGTATATTTGATGTAAACATTCCTTACCTGTTTGGTGATGAGGCGGTACTTCTGGAAGTCTTTTGGCCCCAGTTGGTCGTCTCTGGTCAGTCTGCTGACTTTAACGTCAGGGTACTTGGACTTGACCAGTTGAGAACAAAACCGCAGAAGTACCCCAGCTACACCTTTCCCCCTCTCCTGTGGGGCGACACGAAGCCCTTCCACCAGCATGGTCTCGCCATCATCGATAACACACACCGACTCCAGCGCAATCTGGAGAATGTAGGCGCATAAAAGTTATATCTATAACAAAGTAAAGGTTAACTTTTTAAACCTGGAATACACCACATTTCATTTAAATAAAGTCAAAATCACAATATAGCCATGTACATTCATCACATTGTGAAAGGCTAAGATTTTATGCAATTTCTAGAGGCACTTAGCAGAACTACAAAATAAATCATGTTTTCAAACATTTTTCAAATAGCTTTTTTGCATGTCACACCTCTAAAACAATACAAATTTAGATTAAATTTACAGAACTATAAAAGTAAAGACATTTCTTAATAGGTAAAAGACATAATAGGAATAACTTGACATTAACATGTTTCAAAGATACTTTGCAAGTTTGAAGTATCAACTGAATTCAGAACATTCCATGTAATTCCTCCATCTTGTCAAAAAAACATTGTTCCGCTCCCCTTTCCCACACTGGCTAAAACCTTCCGGCTCAGACTGCTACTGCAGCCACATCCTAAACTCTGACTATTGTGTGCATGAAGGTATGCAAATACATAAGTTGACCATCCAATAATGCAATGATTTATTTTATGGTCCTGACACTTTCACATATGTATTTACATTTTAGTTGGGTGACTTCATGTGTTCCAACCAACTTTAATTCAGTATTATGACATCTTTCCAGCTGAACAGATTATTCGTATGTTTATTTATTTTCATATGGGCTTGAATTGATATAAGCATTGGCTGCGTTTCCCAAAAACCTGGGGTATGGCATAATTTCCATTTAAGAATTTCTCATTCTGGGATATGATTAACCAGTGTCTAGCAACACAATCAATCAGTGTATGGGATGTCAGGGTATGGCATGTGCCATATAAAAACGCCACCCCTGCACATAAGCATAAGTGAATATATCATTCATTTTGGGTGAACTTTTCCTTTTAAGGACTGAAGATGGAACATGTATGCACAAAAACCTCCATATCCGCTTTCTTACCACTTTCCCTTGCTTGCGAGCCAAAATGACAGTGCGGTTGCTCTCTTGCAGCCAAGCCTGATAGCGGGAGGGCAGATAGTCCAGACCACCATAGATGTCCTTGCTCATGGCCATAATGTCATCAAAGTCCTCTTCCGTGGCCACTGTAAACTGTAGGCCGGTCTGAGGAGGAGCCTCAGGGAGCTGAGAGCAAGGCAGGCTGTTTTCAATCTTCATCCTTAAAGCTGGAGACAGAGAGAGATTTACAATGAGATTTCAACTTAAGCATCACACTATGATCTCTGACCTAAGATTTGGTTCTGCCTTATTTTAAGATGCAGGGGATCCCAAAATAAAACCTTACAAACAAATGTGTGCAGGTGCTTATCAACTCAGTGCAAGGTTTGTGCTTGATGTCGCAGTGCTTATCTTCCTGCGCCAACACGCCAGCAGGTTGGCATCAGTAGCGGTAACTATGCCCAAATGCGAGACAGCCAACGCACATACACAGACATGTCCACTTCCTATTGCCAGAACCCTTAATCCTTTTTTTAATTCTCACTGAACAGCATTGCCCTGGTTCCCAGAGGAAAATCAACACATTTTTGTGAGGACTTGGGAAATAATGGTGCGAGACGTCCACGGGAAGGTGGAGCGGATGGGTAGGCAGATGTGTGCAGGCACGCATACATGGGTGCTGAGTGTCGGGGGATTGAAAGGCTGAAAATCCGTGCAGTGGGAGCAACGCTGCAAACAAGTCACAGAGAAAACATTGTTTGCACCCCCTTGGGCCCTTACCGGTTGAGAAAGCTCTGGTACTTTTCCATTGATGCACTACTGTAATGGGAAAGCCCTCCATGTCCGCCTGCTTGGGTTTGGCAAACGTGTATTGGGCAGCACTTTGTGAGGCTCTGACAAAACTATTCATTCATGGTTCATTTGCCTATTGCTATGCAATATTCGATTTCCACATTTCCATCTGACCGTCGCTCTTAGTCTTTCATTTGTCCTTCGATATGTTATGGAGTAGTTTGCTTAAACCGAACGGATGTCTGATATTTCCATTGGGCTGAATCGATGTTTTACCCTAGTTTCCCTAAACTAACTAAGCCTGGGCAACCCTTATTAACCCCAAATTAATTTAGCTCTGAAAATAAGAGAACGAAAAATCAAAGCACCAATTAGCAAATTCCATCAGGTTGGTGCAGTCTGTGAGGCTGGATAGAAGTCTCTTAATGAGGTCCAAACAATCTCCCAAAAAAAAAAGGTTCAAAAATATACGTGAAACTTAAAACTTCTCTTCAGCACCAAACATGTTAATTAGTGCTTGTGAACATGTAGATATTGTGCGTGACATCTTCAGCTGAGATGTGTTATATAAATGCCGCTGTTATATCACAGGGCTTGTCATCTCTCTGTAGGATACACTTTAAATTCGCCTCAGGCGGAGTTATTACAATTACATCACACTGAAGAAGAGGATGAATGTGAAAATAGTATAACATCAGGAAGGAGAAACACACTTTACCTCTTAACTCTTGAACACAGATGTGAAAATGGATCTAATTCATAAATGTGTCATATTACAGACCCAAGGTTGGTTTCTTTTTTTAAACATTTAAGCTTAAAAATGAAATAGACATTTAAAGTCACTGTAAAGACAATGCACTGTATGAAATATAACCATTTTGACCGTAAAATGCTTCTTTTTGAAGCCCTGAAAAAAAGATAATCAGCCAATAACTTACTGTTTTATATATTATTATTGGATGATTTCTACTGGTTGATCTGTGTCAGATGCGTGATGTTGGCCATAAGGCTTTTGATTGGTGCCTTCCACATGACAAGGCATAATGTACACAGCAGATGTGTGCTTTAAAAGTGGTCATGCTAGAGGGAAGACAAGATGCCGTCTGTGTGGAAGTTTTTCACAGTGCAAAAGAGAATTGCAATTTGTAAATGCTTTTGGGAAAAGGAAATGCTTGGTGTTTTAAAATAATATGAGATGTCCACAATATTTGTTGCATTTTGTTCTTGTAATCAATATGTATATCTGTCGACCTATATATCAGTTTTCACCTTCCAAATATTACATAAAAATCTCCAAATCAATGCATCCCTGAAATTTTTGGAATCTAATATTGCTATAAAATCAAAGCCATATATCTAATGATGTTACACATTTGAAGCTGATATGACAAAAATTGTGGTTTCAGTGTGACTTTGACACTGTTCTACAAATACCGAAAAACTCCTTTGAGTTTCTTTCACAGATCAATCAGTTTCAATCAATCACCATATCACTATCAAAAACGTGAAAGTCAGAAAATGTGAAATCCTGATTGTCAGGCATTTAAAACAATGTGTGTTCTGTTCAGATTACAAAAAGATTTGAATATAGAATAGTTTGCATTTTGTAACTAGACACAAATTCTACAGAAGTACTCGGACCTCAGGATATGAATCTTCCCTTCCGTCTTTTGGCATTTGGCAAACTCTTTCATCCAAAGCTACATTTTATCAGTTCATGCATTTCCTAGGAATCACACCCAAGATATGAGTGTTGCTAAGATGCTCTACAGTGTGTGACATTTCACAGTCCCGGCTGTGGTTATAGATCTGGGTTGGCAATATAAAAAGGTTCGACCATTGCAAAGACTGATCTGTGGGCTGCAAAGCACTTAACCTCAGTTACTCCAGTGGGATTATCTTTTAAATAATAAATGTATGGTGGATTGTTTTAAATAAGTGTCTGCTAAATGACTTCTTGCTTAAAGGAATAGTTCACGCAAACATTAACCCTTTTATGCATTCTCCACTTGTGCCAAACCTGAATTTCTTTCTTCTGTTGAAAATGAATTAGGAATGTTGAAAGAAAAAAGCCACTTCCATTGTAGTATTTTTTGTTCCCGCTATTGAAGTAAATGGCTGCTTTTTACAACATTCTTTAGAATATCTTGTTTTGTGTTTTTGTATAGAAATGGTGAGGAAATATTCCTTTTTGGGTGAACTATCTCTTTAAATTAACAGCCAAGAAGTGATTATTACACAGTTAACCCCTGCTCTCGCATTCTGTTCAAGCTGTGAAACAAGTAGATTGTCATGAGATTAAAAAAGCCAATGATTTAATGCATACCATTATAGTGAAGTGTCTCATTTGACCAAAAATTTGGCACAGTTTTGACAATCAATGGGTGAGAAACGTCTCAGTTTGATTGAGATTTGAACCATTATAGACTATTAATTTTTACTGTACACTGTTTTACTGCAGAATATTAATAACATAATCACATAATACTCACTGTACAGCCAATGTAAGGAAAAAAACAAAGGTCAGACATGTCTGTCTGTGAATAACAGTTTCGTTTTCATCATGAAATCACACTAAGGATTAAGGATGCACAATATATCATGACATTGCATCGCAGGCGGTTCCCCTCCAATCTATTTGTTTATATAAGTTCATTAGACCAGATTATGGAAGCGCAGAGGATAACCTTGAAAAATAATGTCGCTTTCATAATATCAACATTTTAAATCACTGCAGTATGATTTAGAAAAGGCTTATGTGTAATATTTAGATTTTAACATTTGTATTTATCAGTGCCTGACGTACTTGCCGCAATGCTAGAAAATGAGTTGGCTCTCGATGCTTTTATGCTTTAAATGCTTTTTTCCCCATGCAGTGTCATGTTGGTGTCTCATGTCAGCATAAAATCAAACTGGTATTGGTTTAAATCGTCAATAGTTTGGAGCACACATTTAGATCAATGACAAGTTCTGTCCTGTCACATGTGGTGAGCATGAAAGCAAAGTGGACACAGCAAGTTCTTTATGAATACATGACAGCAATCTGAGAATACGAAAGAGACTGTGATTTAACAGAACAGTTCCCTCATTATTTATTCTCCCTCATGTCATTATGAGCGTACGGGTTATTTTGTACTGAGACTATAATTTCGAAGTATTTTTGCACAGCTCGTTTTATACAACAGCAGTTCACAAATGGCTCCAAAGAGAATTTGAAAAACTACATTTAAGTTAGGAATGTTTCTTTCATATTCAAACTTCTGCACTTCCAAGTCACATTAGAACCAAGCGTTTCGGCATCAGTGACTTCAAACCTGGTGCCAAGGTTGGGGTTAGGGGTAAAGCTCACAGGGAACTGTCATGTGACACAAGGCATATGAACTATTTTTATGGTAGGGTTTTGCCCTTTTTTGGAGCAGGACTCCCAGGGCTTCATGAATGGATGGAAAACAGCTGTGTAAAGATTCTTTAAAAAAATCTCCACCATGATCCATGGGGAAAACAAAAAAGAGAGCGAGTAAATAATAACGAAATTTCAATTTGTAAGTTGCTTTTTTTATTTGTATTGCATTGCATTGGTTTGCATGTTTGGCATTATTCTTGACAGAAACAAATGTGTTCTTGACTAAACACATTTATTTCTGTCAATAATAATGTGTCAAACATGCAAACCAGTGCAATCATGACCACCAAAAACACACCTCACTTTTTTAAACAACCTAAAGATATGAAACATAATTGACTTCCATAATATTGTTTTTCTATGACTATGGCTCTCAAGAACACTATGTTCCAGAATTGTACAAAATATCCTCTTCTGTGTTCAACAGAAGAAAGAAACGTGTGAAGATTCGGAGCCACTTGAGTAAATTGTGAGTACGTTTTCTGTTTTGGATGAACTATCCCTTTAAATTGTGCTCATTAATCGCAGTATGTGGAGCAACATCAAAAAACCCAAAAGTAGCATGACAAAATGGGCCAAGCATGGCACAAGCATCGCACCACTGCAGCAGCTTTCCGGCACACCATGGCCATTAATAATAGGGCATGCCATATGTCTCTCCTAGTTCTCGCGGTTATGTCATGTACACTGGAGGTATGGTGCGTCAGCATGGGCATTCACGTGCCAGTGGAAAATAACCATGATGCGGCCGAGGCTGGAGACTTCACGCAGCACACAAGGGCACTTTCCACCAGTACATTAATAATCAAGCACTGGCCTGCATTCGACCGAATTGCTATATGATATAAATACGATCGATACACGATATTTTAACCGATGGTGCATTCAGCATCTTAAAGTCAAAGCGTTTCTCAGCATCACTGCAATAGGACCTCTATTCATTCGCCCCGCCCCCACTGCAAATACAATTTTAACATATAACACACACACACACACACACACACACACACAAAACCTTTTTTTAAAGGGTGCAATGCATGCTATATGTAGACTAATATACATATATATGTAATGTTTTAGTTTGCGTTTAAAGCTAATAGCCAGTAAATGAATGAATGAATGAAAAGTGTGCATTTTGAATAACGTTTTGACATGTCAAGCAGGGAGGCAATTCTTCATATCTCCTGTTTACAAAGCCGCTATTATTAGTATCAATAGAAGCGCCGTTAAATTCTCCGTTTCCACCAATGTTGCAGTACCGGCATCCGGCATACATTGAAAAACGTCGCACGCACAGAGACAAATGGGCTACTCGGCATGAATGCCAACATGTAACAAAACCTATAATGAATGGGGGTCCCGGCGGATTCTTAGCATTTCATTCATTGCCTGGTCGTATCTTAGAGATATTAATTTGGGGCCGCGCAAAATGGCCGCAAAAAGGATTATGCACGGCAAATGCGTGATATTCATGGCAATCTGAGGACGTGAAATTCCAAGTGCAGCGGCGGTGCGAGCTCGAGCTCCTGGCACACACTGGGCTGCGAGAAAAGCCTTTCTAGCGGACACACTGGACCAGTTCACTTACCTCTGCGGCGCGCGTCGAACCCGTGAAGGAGACAGAGGTCAGATTGAAAGATGCTGAATAGATGTATTGAATTGTTGCTCTGCGGATAGACGGATGGCGGAATATTTAGTAAATGCCGGTTCGGACATCCAATATATAAAGTATGAGGTCACTGTGAAGCCCCTCCCATAATCGCCATCCCCATCCCCCAGTAAGGAGTAGAGTGGTATTGCCAACCCCCTGAAGCATCACCCAATCGTGATCGATCTCTCTCTCTCTCTCTCTCTCTCTCTCTCTCTCTCTCTCTCTCTCTCTCTCTCTCTCTCTCTCTCTCTCTCTCTCTCTCTGCATCTTTTTTCCTCACTCAGTCCCAGTGTGTACTAACCTATGGTACTATCATCATCATCATCACGAGTGTGTTGACTCAGTGTGCATGCTTTGCTCCCCTTGGTTTTTGCATCTTAAATGGATACTGTACATACACTGCTGTATTTGAGTAAATGGGGTTTGCATACACAAAAGAGGTGGTGTGCAGGTGTTCCAATTGCAAAGGTGACATTGGTGGCTTTTTTTGGAGGAGGGCACCGTGGCGGATTGAAGGCCCTCTAAATTACAAAAAAAAAAAAGTAAGGCCTGGAGTAGAATGCATTAAGCCATTAGCTGCCTTAACTAGTCTGCATTCAAATGTTTATTTCATTAAGTTATTTTAAATATATATATATATATATATATATATATATTTATTTATGGGATTTAATTAAACATTTTACTTATCTAAAATGAAAAAAGGTGGCGACACAATGGCACAGTGGTTAGCAATGTCACCATACAGCAAGAAGGTCGCTGGTTCAAGTCCAGGCTGGGTCAGTTGGCATTTCTGTGTGGAGTTTGCATGTTCTCCCCGTGTTGGCGTGTGTTTCCTCCGGGTGCTCCGGTTTCCCCCACAGTCCAAAAACATGCGCTATAGGTGAATTGAATAAATTAAATTGGCCGTAGTGTATGAGTGTGTGTGAATGAGTGTGTATGGATGTTACCCAGTACTGGGTTGCAGCTGGAAGGGCATCCGCTGTGTAAAACATATGCTGGATAAGTTGGTGGTTCATTCCGCTGTGGCAACCCCTGATAAATAAGGGACTAGGCCAAAGGAAAATGAATGAATGAATGAAAATGAATACAATTGGTAAGGCATTTTCATTTCTATTGCTATATTAGATCAATTAAGAAACCTGTCATCTCTTTCTGTTTTTTTTTTCTAATTTATTTCTTCTTATTATTCTTTTTGCCTAAACAGTCGCAGGATTACCCTGACTGACCTACCCTGATCACCCTCAGCTTCTACTCGTTTACTTTATAATGATGTATTTTTTTTTCTTATTTTCCCCCCATTTCTCATGAAACTTTATAAACAATAATTGGCAGATCCGTCACAGAAATAGGACCTCTTGAAAACCCACTGCTATAGTGCTTTTCCCCCTTGCAGGTTTATAGTTTTCCTATTTGACTAACATTTTTATGGGTCACACTTTATTTTAATGTACAATTCATGCTATTAATAAACCATTAACTAAGACTATTAGCTCAATGAACTATGAATTAGCCACTTATTATTAGTTAGTAAGGTAGTAGTTGGGTTTAGATTAGGGATGTAGAATAAGATGATTTATAAGCACTAATAAACATTTCAAATCTTAATAGGCATGTAATAATCCAGTAGTTAATTGTGTGAATTGTTACTTAAACTAAAGTGTCACAGAAACATGACTTCGGTCTTGGTGGTCACACCAGTGAAACAAAACATGTAATACATATGATTCAGATTAGTTAAATATGGAAAAGCTGAGAGAGTACATAATTTTAATGTGTAAAACAATGCACAACAATGATACCCTGTCTATTTGCTGATACTATGAAAACTTCCCTTTCATCATCATTAGGTATTTAGAACTATTAATAAGAATGCAATAGCATGATGAAGAAGGGGGCGGGAAGTATCAAATAGAGCATTTGATTAGTCAGAAGATTTGATGAGAAACTGAAGTGTAAGGTGATGTCAAAAAAATCATTGATTCATATTGCCGGAAGTGACAAACCTAAAGATTTGAATGTTTATACACTGTAAAAAAATATCCGTAAATTAGCAGTTTTCTGTATTTTGTGATTCATGTTTTTATTTTTTATTATGTTTATTTATGCTTTTGAATTGCATTATAAGACCTTGATCTTTCTTCCAACAACTTTTAATCTTGAAAAGTTAAAAAAAAAGTGACTTTTATGAACATTTTTAATAGTTTAAAGTGATATATTGTCTGGGTTGGTGTTGTATATTACTGTAAAAAACCTTGTAATAAACTGCCAGTACATTTTCTATTATTTTAAAGACGTATTTCTCTATATATTATTTCTTATACACTGTTATTTCAAACTAATAAAATGTCAATAAAAGCCACTTTGTTAAACTGTAGAGTTGAATTTTCAACATCAAAAGTCGACAGAGCTGAAATAATGGAATAAAGGTCCCATAATGCAATTCACAACCATAAATAAACGGAAAACACTTGTGAATCACAAAATACAGAAACTGATATTTTTTACAGTGTATCTTCTAAATGCGGATTATGTTACTATTTTGGAGTACTCTAGATTATAGATTGCCATAAGAATAACATATTGATAGTAACATCTAAAAATCTTTGCATTTAACTTTAATTAACTTTAATGTAATAATATTTATATTTTGAATAGTAAAAAAAATTCAAAGATTTTGACCTACATTTTCATTTTGTTAAGCCTAATGAAATTGCTTAAATGTAGGACTCTACAGATCATCGGCTAAATGAATTTGGTGAACAAGGCAGATTTTTGTGGGGAAAAAGACATTTTCAACATTCTCACAGCAATAAAATACACAAGAAAAATATGTAAATAAATTAATTGTCAATATAACAGTGAATTGAAAAATACGTATTGACACTGAATATTAGTATTAGTAATATTATTTATCTTAATTATAAAGTGCATGGGCGTCACGGTGGCGCAGTGGGTAGCACGTTCGCCTCACAGCAATAAGGTTGCTGGTTCGAGCCTCGGCTGGGTCAGTTGGCATTTCTGTGTGGAGTTTGCATGTTCTCCCCGTGTTCGCGTGGGTTTCCTCCGGGTGCTCCGGTTTCCCCCGCAAGTCCAAAAACATGTGGTATAGGTGAATTGGGTAGGCTAAATTGTCCGTAGTGTATGTGTGTGTGAATAGGAGTGTATGGGTGTTTCCCAGTGATAGGTTGCAGCTGGAAGGGCATCCGCTGCGTAAAACATATGCTGGATAAGTTGGCGGTTCATTCCGCTGTGGCGACCCCAGATTAATAAAGGGACTAAGCCGAAAAGAAAATGAATGAATGAATGATAAAGTGCATGTGCTTCCTTCACAAAATAAAACAAAACAAAAAAACTATAGGAATGGTGTAAAAGGGCTTCTCATATTTCAGAGGTCGAATGACCTTGACATTTGGACAGCAGTACCTTTGGACAGCAGTATATGAAAAAGGTTATAAAACAGCAAAATATGATGTGATATATTTAGGGTTAGGTATTGTATACAATACTGTATATGGTTTTCTTAAATTGCTTTCAGATAAATTTTTATTCTTTTCTTTTTTATGCAAGCGTGACAATGTTTCAGTCCATACAACTGTGAACAAGTCAGATCTCCTTGCTGTCTTATGTTGGGTATAAGGTGCCAATATCTTCAAGATTTGAATGCATATGAGTGCTGACAATTAATTTATAGTCTACAATTTATCTAGAATGCTAAAAATCCATAGTTACAGCATTCCCCCTTTAAAACCCAGATTAGTAGAAATGTTAAGGATATACCCCACTCATCCCAGTTCTTTAATTGGATCAATTACTGACACATCTTCATGGCACCTCTCACTTTTTGCTGAATCAGTCACAGCTGAATGTCATCCCTGTTCTACAGCTTAAGAGAAGACATGTGGCGGCTTAATATTGTACACGTCCACTAAATAACGTCACCCGATCAACAGCGGAGGTCTTAATCAGAACTGACTGTCTATTTATTTTATTATTCACCTGTACCGCATGTCTTTGGACTTGTGGGGGAAACCGGATCACCTGGAGGAAACCCACGCGGGGAGAACATGCAAACTCCACACAGAAACGCCAACTGACCCAGCCGAGGCTCGAACCAGTGACCTTCTTGCTGTGAGGCAAACGTGCTACCCACTGGGCCACCATGCAGCCCTAAAGTGTTTTAGTTAAAGTATTTTATTAGTATGTTTTTTTTATTATTATAGCATATTTGTTTACCATATGATACTGTTTATTACTATTATTATTATTATTATTATTATTATTATTATTATTATGTATTATTTACAATTCCTTCAGCCTACATTCTTATAGCCTAAAAGGTTTAAAGACAATGTCAAAAATGCAGTATTTGGCATGCATGAATACATGATGGGCATAAAATATGCTGGGTTATTTTGGGTCAAATATTGACCAAATTTAATTAAAAAAAATTGTTCATCCAGTTGGATTTGTCCATATTTGGCTCAAAATTGGGTTGAAACTGCATGGACACATTCTTGATACGACCTTGCTAGATCATGCATAATAGCATAAGTGTTTGCGGTTCTAATTATATAGGTTTTCAGTTAGAATTAATATATAATTCAATTAATAAATAAAAATAAGACTAAAAAACCTAAATAATTAGACTAAACCATTAAACATTGCATTAAGAGAAATAAATTAACACAGTATAAACAACAAATAAAAAGTGGATAGAATATCTCAAATAAATAATACTAAAATATGATGTATATAGTTCAAATAAATTATCCAAAGTTTGACTTTAAAACAAACAAGCAAACATAAATTAGATCAAAATAAATGTGTAAATGGACAGTACCATTATGAGAAAATAATAATAATAACAATACGATTGTATATAATATATTTAGGCCCATTTATAATAATACTGTTTCATTATATATTGGGTCTTTATGCAAGAAACTGTATAGGCATATTTTAGATTTTAGAATAGGAGTTTCCTTGCCATCTTGCAATCAAGTATGCATCTACAAGAACAAGCCTAAAAACCCTTGGTGTCTTAACCCTTGTATACTGTTCAAATTTACTACCCTTTCGTTATGTTCGTGGCTGTTTTTGCCCCATTGACTTCCATTATAATTACTTTTTTTATTCCAAAGCCATGACAGCATATAATCATGCATTCTTGATTGTTGGTGGTTTTACCTACTGGGAAGAGGTAAAATGTGCAATTTTTACTGTTGATCATCAGCTAGCAGCATTAACCCAAGATAGGCCTGTGCAACCAAAAAATCCTGGCTTTTATATGGAGTTCTATGGAGTAAAATAGCAGATTATAGTGTGTGTGCATAAATATATGTTTACTATGTTCTGAAAGCTGAGCTGCTTATTTTGATTTTCTCAGTCATATCAAGATAAGTAAAGTCTCTCTCTCTCATAGAGTCGTGGCCAAAAGTTTTGAGAATGACATAAATATTAGTTTTCACAAAGTTTGCTGCTAAACTGCTTTAAGATCTTTGTTTCAGTTGTTTCTGTGATGTACAGAAATATAATTACAAGCACTTCATACGTTTCAAAGGCTTTTATCGACAATTACATGGCATTTATGCAAAGAGTCAGTATTTCCAGTGTTGGCCCTTCTTTTTCAGGACCTCTGCAATTCGACTGGGCATGCCCTCAATCAACTTCTGGGCCAAATCCTGACTGATAGCAACCCATTCTTTCATAATCACTTCTTGGAGTTTGTCAGAATTAGTGCGTTTTTGTTTGTCCACCCGCCTCTTGAGGATTGACCACAAGTTCTCAATGGGATTATGATCTGGGGAGTTTCCAGGCCATGGACCCAAAATTTCAACGTTTTGGTCCCCGAGCCACTTAGATATCACTTTTGCCTTATGGCACGGTGCTCCATCCTGCTGGAAAATGCATTGTTCTTCACCAAACTGTTGTTGGATTGTTGGAAGAAGTTGCTGTTGGAGGGTGTTTTGGTACCATTCTTTATTCATGGCTGTGTTTTTGGGCAAAATTGTGAGAGAGCCCACTCCCTTGGATGAGAAGAAACCCCACACATGAATGGTCTCAGGATGCTTTACTGTTGGCATGACACTGGACTGATGGTAGTGTTCACCTTTTCTTCTTTGGACAAGCCTTTTTCCAGATGCCCCAAACAATCGGAAAGGGGCTTCATCGGAGAATATGACTTTGCCCCAGTCCTCACCAGTCCATTCGCCATACTTTTTGCAGAAGATCAATCTGTCCCTGATGTTTTTTT
>CAIGQV010013890.1:1901-13638 GCA_903798115.1 Danio jaintianensis
ACCATAGCAACTATAGAATCACCACAACAGATCAATTACTATAGATGCTCTGTTACCACGCCAACTATGGAATTCCCACAACCGATCAATTACTATAGATGCTCTGTTACCATGGCAACTATAGAATCCCCACAACAGATCAATTACTATAGACGTTCTGTTACCATAGCAACTGTAGAATCACCACAACAGATTAATTCAAGTACTTTACTATAGTTTGGTTCAAAAGCACTGTAGTGTTTACTATAAGTTACTATGGTATTTTTTTTTCATGTATGGGAACAAAAGCATATAAAAGCAGCAGATTTAGTATGGAAAAAAATAGTAAAAAAAGAGAAAAAAGGAATTGGTGAATCAGTGAACAACTTAAGGCCATTGTGTAAATAATATGTAATAACACTGTAAAAAATCCAGGGTTCCACACAATCCCTTAATGTTGTCCCAACACAAATTGATTAAGTTAACTTAATTGTTGTTACAAATTTAAGTGGATTGAGTATAAAACAATTCAGTTGTCCCCCCCAAAAATCTCAAGAATTGTTTTAATTCTGCTCATTATAAATAAGTAGTTTTAACAAGCAGCAAACATATTTTTTGAGTGAATGTAATCCGTAAAAATATAAAATAATCTGATTACGAGTATTTTAAAAAGTAGTTTTCTCTAATTACAAGTACATATCTGATGACGTAATCCAGATTACTGTATACATATAATCAAATACTGCCACATGAGTCGAGCTCACACCGGTAATCGCTCTCCTTTGCTCTCATTTGTCTGCTATAAGTGACATGGAGAGTAAATATTGGTCTTGGCTCTGAGTTTACACTGTTTGCTCAGGCTTATGAACAATAGAGATGAAGAACAATTTCTCTCATCGCTCTTTTTCTCTCCTCCTCCTCCTCCTTTGTCCTGTATCTTACATTCCCACCGGCAAGGTGTCGAGACCTATTATACTGAATGAGAAATAACTCATCATCGTACAATAGGGCCATTTATAACTCTATTTTTAATGTAGACATCTTACATGCTAATCACATTTGGGCCAATTAAATAAAGGAGAGTTCATGCACAAAAAAAGAAAGAAAGAAAGAAATCACAGTTCTGTCTTTTACTCACATTTATGGATCTGTTTAAAAGATAAGGTTGTGATTTCTTAATGCACGCCTTTAGGAATAATAATTACTGAGAAACGCGCTATGCAAATAAACTTGAATTAAACTGATTTGTCTGAAAAGCTTGTACTTTGATTACTTTCTTAATCAAGGACAGATTGCATTGATCAAAAGTGACATTTATAATGTTGCAGAACATTTTATATAAAAAAAATTATTTCTTTTCATCGAGGAATATTGAAATTAAATGCATTTTGATTTCCACACACACAACAAGATCATAGGGGTGGCGCACCTCACAGCAAGAAGGTCGCTGGTTCGAGCCTCGGCAGGGTCAGTTGGCATTTATGTGTGGAGTTTGCATGTTCTCCCCGTGTTGGTGTGGCTCTGGTTTCCCCCACAGTCCAAACACATGCGCTATAGGGGAATTGGGTAAGCTAAGTGAAGTTTATTTATAAACTAATTTTGAGAGGATTACGTGCTTATGATTTACCACAGCCGGTCTCGCATTAGCTAATCATGATCCCCCTGTCATATGATTCCTAAATTCTTATAAATAACCGCAGTTTTCATTCCACATTTCTCTTCATCTGGAAGAAACCCCCCTTCCTCTTCCTTCTCCTCCTTTTTTCTCATAGATTGGGTGGCACGGCGGCCCAGTGGTTAGCACTGTTAGCCCCACAGCAAGAACACTGCCGGCGGCCCTGGTCCTCACCGGGCCGGTCAGTGTTTCTGTGCGGAATTTGTGTGTTCTCCCCTTGTCCGTGTGGGTTTCCCCCGGGTTCTCCAGTTTCCTCCCACCATTCAAAGATATGCATCATACTTAACAGACTAAGCAAACAGGCACTTTGTCTAGCTCACTTCCTTCTCCAAGTAGTTCACCTTAGCCACTTCAGCCGGGGAGTTTTTGAGATCTACCTGAGCTCAATCTCCCCTCTCGCTCTGCGCACGGAAGGAAGCTCTGTGCTCGAGGATCCCTTGAGCTCAGGGCTCTCTCCCAGGACAGCATGGCAAACAAGCTTATGATAAATCATCAGCTAAGTGTGAACTCTTGAAATTGTCCGTAGTGTATGTGTGTGAATGAGTGTGTATGGGTGTTTTCCAGTGATGCGTTGCAGCTGGAAGGGCATCTGCTGTGTAAAACATATGCTGGATAAGTTGGCGGTTCATTCCGCTGTGGCGACCCCTGATGAATAAAGGGACTAAGCCTAAGGTAAATTAATGAATAAACACAGCCTTGTTGAACTTTAGAGACGTCTTTCAAAAACATCTACAGTCCAATTATGACAGTATTTTGCATATGCATGGTTTTGGAGTTCACTTTGAATATATGAAATAAATATTAATATTCTGTTGAAGTCTCTCTTATTGTTGCACTGAAGAAATAAAGTCAGAGATTTCAGACAACATCAGGATAATTGATGACTGTATTTCCATTATAGGCTGAGGATCAGTTGAATAATAAATCAAGCCAGCTGGAAGGTCAGTAGGGATGAATTCATGAAATAGCTGATTAAACACTCCAAATTTATTTTCTGCGGTCTGTGATTTTTTTAAGCTGAAAATATTGTCATTCTTGATAAATCATCTGAACAAAAAAGACTGTTTTAATCTTGAAATACTGGATATTGTCATGCAGAATGTCCTATGATATTTACATATATGAAAAGAGATTAGCAGCTTGGTTTGATTGACATGTCAGTTTGATTGACAGGTCGGTTCTTCAAGCCAGCTGTGACTGTGACATGTGAAGCACTTTAAAATTCATATTATTGCAGGGTTATAATATTTAAATAAAAACAGTCAAAATTAGTCAAATAAAATAAAGGGATTTTAAATGCGTATTAAATAATATCAAAAGAAAATTAAATACAATAAAATATAACTGGTTGTTTGAATGCAACGTGTACATATGCATAAAAAAGTGTGCAATATTTTTAATCTTAATTTACATATTGTTTGAATTACTTATGCCAATATATTTAAATAAAGCAGTTCAATTATTCACAGTGGAGCATTAAAAAAAGCAGGTGAACTAACATTTTTTGGAGTCTCTTCTACTCAGCAAGGCTGCATTTACTTGATCAAAAAATACAGTAAATTTGGGGAAATTATTTTAATCCAATACAATTGTATTCAATGCAAGTATTTTGTCAAATCTTATTTATTTCTGTGATGAAAAGCTGAATTTTTAGGATCACTACTCCAGTAAGTCACATGATCATACTAAAATCACTCAAATATGATGATTTAACATCTGGCAAAGGGAATCACCACTGAAAACTAATTTGGGTCTTAAGTCTTTGGGCTAATTTGGGTACATTTGCGTTCTTGAGGAATGTTGATTATTCATTCATTCATTCTCCTTCGGATTAGTCCCTTTATTTATCAGGGGTCGCCACAGCGGAATGAACCACCAACTATTCCGGCATATGTTTTACACAGTGCAACTTCCAGCTGCAACCCAGTACTGGGAAACACCCATACACACTCATTCTCTCACACACACACACACACACACACACACACACACACACACACTCATACACTACGGCCAATTCAGTTCATCAATTCCCCTATAGCGCCTGCGTTTGGACTGTGGGGGAAACCGGAGCACCCGGAGGAAACCCACGCCAATACGGGGAGAACATGCAAACTCCACACAGAAACGCCAACAGACCCAACCAGGACTCGAACTAGCGACCTTCTTGCTTTGAGGCGTCAGTGCTAACCAATGAGCCACCACGCCGCCGAAATGTTGATTAATAAATAACACAATTAAAGAAATACATTTAATCAAGAAACATTGCTGATGGTTAATATTGATATATTGTGAAATTCATACTTTGTGCAAACCATGATTGTTTATTCAGGATTCCTTAATAAAAGTGAAATAAAAATGCATTTATTGACAATAGAAATGTTCTGTCACTGTTGATCAATTTAATGCACATTACAGAATTAAATACATTTCAATATAAAATATAAGTACAGTGTTATATAAAAACAATCACCTGCTTATACAAAGTATGTTCTGTTATTACGGAGGTAAAAGTGCATCATTTTGAGTGTGTAACAGATGCAAGCTCATTAACGGACCGTTCTGTTGCTTAGTTACGTGCCCTGTCAATCATCCTGTCACATCATTCATATTTCTTTCATATTTAATTTCCTGCCATATTGAAGAAGCAGCAGCAGGTTAATCTGCCATTTGCGAGTCTTTAATGCAGAGTTATCTCCTCAGGTGTTTTGCATAATTATGCATTCAGAAGTTCATGACCAAACAAAAAAATAAATAAATCACATTGTTGTAAATAAAGCAGAACACAAGATATACATATTTTTAATTTCAATATTAATTAACAATCATTTAAACATGTTTACCAAAGCCTCTCGTATTCAACCAACAGTCTCATTCATCCACCATGTTTGTGTGCTTTATAGTATATGTTCTTTATGCAAATTGTATTGTATTGTACGCATACAGTACATTGCAAGACTTCATGCATATTCATGAATTCAAACTCAACTTTTGAACCGGAAGTTTTTTTTCTTCCCATAATTAATGAGACTAATTAATGGTGAAGTTTTAAAGTGGAGCTATTATTACAAGCGGTAAATGTGTTTCTGATGCCTCTAGAGTGTGTGAAGTTTGAGCTCAAAACAGCACACAGATAATGTTTTCTAACTCTCTGAAACTGACCCTTTTAGGTTTTAATCCTAATTGTGTTGTTTTGGTGACTGTCGCTTTAAATTTAAATGAGATTGTGCTCTTTTCAAAAGAGGGCAGAGCTACAAATGCCTGTGTGTCAGCATAGTGGCAGATTCAAAAACAGGACTAGTGTTCTCAGTGCTGGTCAGGTGTGCATGTTGTCGTTGGTCAGTGTGTGCTTCATGCTTCTGTCAGTCTATGGGGACTCCTGTCGCTGTTCATCTGTGCTTCATCTAAAACTCCACATCTATAATCCTCTTAGTCTATGCTAACATTATATTCAGCAGCTCAAACACTCTAATGGCTAATGGACAGATGGCTGCTTCTCACTCAGGGCTGCTGTTTATGCTAATGAGGGAGAGATCCTCAATAGTGGGCAGGGCTTTCCCCCTCTGATGACACGTACAAAGGGAGAATGTCAATCAAAGTGTTTCTGCAGACTGTTTTTATCAAGTCTGATTATAACAAACACAATTAATTCATGTTCACCATTAGAGGCTGGATATATTCATACACTGCTGACACACAACTGGGGTTAAACCCCTTATATAAAAGAGATTTTTGCATAATAGGTGCCCTTTAATTACAAAGATGAACAAGTAAAAAGTTGTTATGCTATTTATTGCTATTTATCTGCAGCAAACGCCTGTGTAGATCTACAGCACAGAGATACAACTGACTGCTGCAGGAGCTGAGAGAGGATCATGAGCTCTATTGATGATCCTATTGGCTGTTGCTCGTGAAAGTCACACTTCATTTGCATAAAGTTTGAGGGTGTACTCACACTAGGCTATCCGAAATGCCCAGGTGCATTTGACCCCTATTTCCCGGCTCGTTTGACAAGAATGAGTGCTCTGTACTGTGCCTGGGCGCGGTTTGGTTGGGCAGCCCTGGCCCGGTTGGAAGAGGTTTGCCAGAGAGCAGTTCAGTTGGGCTCAGGCAAAGTGCGCCTGACCCCGAAACTGAAGATGCGACGTCACTTTTAAAGGACTGTTTCATATGGATTTATTAATCATTCTTACTTTTCAATGAATATGAACTGTGATATAACTGCATGAAAGCTGAACCTTCAGAAAACCTCCCAATACCTGCAGCACCATGACTTTCATGAACATTTATGAGCGTCAAAAGTGGTGGATCTGTTCAGCAAAAGATTTGACTGCGTGTCACTGCATCCCAAACCACTCGAAATAATACAAAACGATATAACTAAAGTGATGTCCACTGTGCTGAGTGAGAGCGCCTTTCTTTAACTGAACATCATCGATGATGGAAGCGTGCTCCGGCTCCGAAGGTAAAAATCCAGTGTGAGTGCCGGCCGAGAGGAAAAGAGGGGGGGGGATGGGGAGGTGCACAAGTGCACTTCGGCACAGTTCAAGGCAACCGTACCTAGTGTGAGTATGCCCTATGGATTCACAACTTTGTCCGCCCCTTTCACACTATGAGCGACACACAGCAACATGCAGTGTGAACTCCGCATTAGGTTTCAATTTAATTCTCTTCACTGAAATAAACGGTGGCAGCACATTGCAATTCAATGACCTTTTACTCTGATCTCTCATATGATCTTGAGTTTTTCAATTTTAAATCTCATTTACATTTGCGAGAGAGGCAAAGTTGATTTTGAAATCAACAATAATGAGAATCATACAGTGTGAACTCGCATAAGATCTCAGTTTGATGTTGTATTGACATCAACAGTCAATTGGCATCAAATCGTTTAGCATTTTTGCCCTGTAAAAAGCAATTAGTTGACTTTACTTAAAAAAGAGAGTACATTCGTTGCCTTATAATTATTAAGTAAACAAACTATGTGCATAATTATAAAAGTTACAGGGCACCTATTTGACCCCTTTTTTAAGATTTAAGACAAGTCTTTTGTGTTTCCAGAATGTGTCTGTGAAGTTTCAGCTCAAAACACCCATCAGATTATTTGTTATACCTTTTAGAATGTTGTGATTTTCTGCTCTGAACACATTGTATTTGTTTTTGTGAACTGTGCCTTTAATGCTGGTTCTCCCCGCCCACCATTCCCACGTGCCTGTCAGAGTGTGCCTCCGTCTCCGCCTCAACTGCGTCAGATAAACAGACAGACATGAAGGAAGCAGATCTCACGTAACGTTTGTGAGAAATACTACAGTAAGAACTTTCCCAATGATTATTTGATGTATTTGTTGTGGAGTTAATTCAAGCCTTTCTGCGATGAGTCACACACAATGTCGTTACAAAGTTCACGCACACACACAGACACAACTGCGGTCACACCAGCCGCGCTTTGAAAAACACGGCAAAGCCAGCCGCACTTTTTTTTTGGCTGCGCATCTAGTCGCACCATTACGGTAGGGGTGCTGAGAGCAGTCAAGATGCATGTAGAAAAGCTGTCATCCCGGTGTTTCCTTTATACACTTGCCTATTTTAACTTTTTGATATGTTAACGTTATGTGTGTGTGTGTGTGTGTGTGTGTGTGTGTGTGTGTGTGTGTGTGTAACGTGAATTACAAATTGCAGCTGCTAGAGTGCTTTCTAGAACACAGAAATATGATCATATTACTCCAGTTCTTTTATCATTGCATTGGCTCCCTATTAAATATCGTATAAACGTAAAAATTTTATTGACTACCTACAAAGCCCTGAACGGCTTAGCTCCCCAGTATTTGAGGGAGCTCCTGGTGTATTATAGCCCCTCACGTCCACTACGCTCAATTAATTCTGGACAATTGATTATTCCCAGAATATCAAAATCAACTGTAGGCGGTAGATCTTTCTCATATCTGGCACCTAAACTCTGGAACAGCCTTCCCAGCACAGTTCGGGAAGCAGACACACTCTGTCAGTGTAAAACTAGATTAAAGACACATCTCTTTGCATTAGCATACACATAAAACACAAATGCTTTTGAAATACAAATCGTCTAAAGGATTGTTAGTCTGCACTATTTAAGGCAACTGGAGCCGGGAACACTTCCTAAAAGACATTATAATTTGAACGGCATCTGCGCTTATGTTAGTCTTTTTTTTTATTCCCGAGGTTTCCATAATCCTGGACCAGGCCGTATTCTGAGGTCATGGAGGAGTGGAGAGCATGAGACTGATTCCTGTAAGACCCCAGTGACAGACGAGTCTTTGCATTGATCCCGTGAGCCAGACTGTACACCCGCCGGTGACCTACTCACACCTGCAGCTTCTCCACAATGGACGTCCAGCGTTCACCAGCCTCCGGCGCCTAGACTGCAGCTCTACACAAGACGTTTGAGCCTGGTTTCTCTCGAGGTTTTTTTCCTTCACTTTCGCAAATTGGTGAAGTTCGTTCCTCGCCGCTGTCGCCACTGGCTTGCATGGTTCGGGACCTGTAGAGCTGCGCAACGATGGATTTGTTCTTCAGTGTTTGGACTTTAAGCAGTGAAAATTAAACCACACTGAACTGAACTGAACTTAAACTCTGAAAACTGGACTGACACTGTTTCAATTTATTATCTGTTTTTTGTCCTGTCTCTGTAATTCTGTTGCACTGTAGAAGCTCTGTCACGAAAACAAATTCCTCGTATGTGTGAACATACCTGGCAATAAAGCTCTTTCTGATTCTGATTCTGATCTGATTCAATTCACTATAATCTTCTATGTGAAGCTGCTTTGACACAATCTACATTGTAAAAGCGCTATAGAAATAAAGATGAATTGAATTGAATTGTGTTAACAGTGACCCTGACTACTAGATAACATAGGTTTTAACCCATTTGACTGAAGTTTTTGGAAGAAAAGTAGTTAAAATCACTAAGTGAATTGCACCATTTCCCATTTTCAAAAAATCATATAAATATGTTCTTCATAGGTTTGCTCATTCTTACAGTTTATTTGTGTTTACAGTGACCCTGACTACTAGATAAAATAGAGTTTTTAAGAAAAAGATAATGTGAAAATCACTACGAGCATCTAGGTGGATTGCACCATTTGCCATTTTCAAAAAGTCATATAGATAGTTTTGTCATTTTACTGCCATTTTTAGGAGAAAAGTCACTGTGAACACAAATAAATTGTAAGTATGACTAAGCCTATAAACAAAATATTGATATGATTTTGAGAAAGTGCATGTGCTAGAATTCCCTTAAATGCTTGTAGTGATTTTACCATGCACTCTCAAATACTTAAGTAAACCTTAACACAAATAAAACGAACCTATATTATCTAGTAGTGAGGGTCTCTGTAAACAAAGAAATAATCAGAATGAGCAAACCTATGAAGGAAATGTTTCTATGATTGTGTGGAAAAAGTGCTGTAATTCACTTAGATATTTGCTGTGATTTTAACATTACTTTTCTCTTAAGATCCGCAGTAAGGTGACTTAAAGCCTATTTTATCTAGTAGTCAGGGTCACTGTAAACACAAATAAACTGTAAGAATGAGCAAACCTATAACGAAAATATTTATATGATTTTTTGAAAATGGGAAATGGTGCAATTCACTTAGTAATTTAGCATTACTTTTCTTCCAAAAACTTCAGTCAAATGGGTTAAAACCTATTTTATCTAGTAGTCAGGGTCACTGTAAACACAAATAAATTGTAAGAATAAGCAAACCTATGAAGAACATATTTATATGATTTTTTGAAAATGGGAAATGGTTCAATTCACTTAAATGCTCGTAGTGGTTTTAACATTATTCTTTTTCTCTAAAACTTCAGTGAAATGGGTTAAAACCTATTTTATCTAGTAGTCAGGGTCACTTTAAACAAACATCAATTGAAAGAATGAGCAAACCTATAATGGAACATTTCTTATGATTGTTTGAATATAGGGAAATGATCAAGTTCAAGAATGTTTGGGGTTATTTTAGCTTTTAATAAAAATACAGTAAAATGACAAATTTCAAAATAAAAGACTTTTCAAAATAAAAGATCGTTCAACCTCAGATAATAAATAAAACGGAAATAATTACTGATTTCTTGTGCGGCCCGGTACCAATTGATCCACAGACCGGTACCGGTCCACGGCACGCTGGTTGAAGACCACTGGTTTAAACATCAAAGTGCCCTCTGGGATTATTGTTGTGAACAGATGCATGCATTTAACAGTACATGCTTTAATTCAAACCAACTTGCATTCAAAATAAAAAAAACATGGAGATCAAATCCTCAACCTGAAGCTCGATAGGAAACTGATTCAGAAACTCATGCATCTCACTGTTAATCACATCTGAAACCCGTCTCAGCTCCGACCTCCTGACCTTTCAGTGAAATCTCTGAAATCACTCCGCATCTGTGTGATGAAATGCAGAGAAGTGTGTGTGTGTGTGTGTGTGTGTGTGTGTGTGTGTGTGTGTGTGTGTTTAATCGCAGCCCCGCGGCGGAGAGTGAGGATTCGCTTCAATATCCGCTTGTGTCGACGCTCTAGTGCTGTTCATATCTCAGTGTGAGACGCGCCAACAATTTATCAACAAACATCCATATTCCCAGGCGCAGGGCTCCGCGAGCGCAGACTTTTAAAGTGCAGCGCCGGAACCAGAGCTCCCAATGCAAGCAATTAGAAGAGTCAGAGCTACTAAAGAGCTTTCGCAGAGATTCACTCCAGCGGCCGCTCGGCAGAACTCAGGCACAAACACAGACAGAAGAAATTCAACTTTCCCAAAGACGAGCATCTAGAGCAGTGTCCACAAATCTATTGGGTCACTAAAGATTTAGGCTCGCTGGAAATACATGCATCAGCCTACGTTTTTGTTTTTGTGTGAAACATACTTAACACTGGAACTACGGAGGCGGTCATTTTGATCATTTTTAAAGCACACATGAAATCAATACTAACCATATTGATTTTCTTAGCTCACATTGCTAGTTTTGTGCTGAACAATTCATCTGTGCATGTCATTAAGAAAAAAAAATTGTAATCTTTAATTGAAATCTGTAAATGCACTTCCTGTTTGTTTCCAGTTAAAATCTCAGATTAGGTCTGTCTGAAGTATTGGGCGTGGCTAACATACTTAACCACGCCCCTCCAGCTGTCAGTTTTGACAACAAACAGAAATGGTGAGCAGGAGGAGTCTGTTAGGTTGTAGTAATTCTCCCCAAACCCTTTTCCCCATCTTTCTAAATGACACGCCTACTTTACTACATCCAATTGGCTCGCAGTAGAAAAAACAAGCCACGCCCACTGTTTTCTCATCTAATATTCTGTTTCTCTAGGAACTGCAGCACAATACGAACAAAAGCGGTCGCAGCTTCCGGTTCATGCGGACTTTAACTTTGTTGAAATGAAACCCACATATCTATAATTCCTTCAGCTTTGTTCCTGATCAGGGGTCGTCACAGAGGAATGAACCACCAATATCTCTGGCTTATATTTAATGCAGTGGATGCCCTTCCAGCCGCATTCTTTCTAACATTGTTATTACAACTAAATACACAAAAGAACTATGAATATTTCTACCTTTAATTACCATAATGGTCAAAAATGACTGCATGCACTTCAGTGTGTGCTACTTTTCCCCATGGCTTAGAATTTTTGATGAATAAAGGATTATTTTTGTGCAATTCTTTGCGCAACACAAAATAAATACCACAAAACAACTTAACACTGTAGCGTAAAATAATGTAAAATCAAGGTAAAACTATGTGTTCGCAGCGCACTTTTGCCTTACGTCTGCATTTGAAAACACAATTAGTTGGGTTTATGGAAGGGTTTAGTGGATTTGTCATCTGAAATGTACAACAAAACATACCCTAAGTTATGTATTTTAGATTTGTAAAAATGTTGACAGCGCCCTCTAGTGGATTAGTCATCTGAAATGTACAACAAAAGTACCCTAAGTAACGTATTTTTGATTCATGGCAATGTAGACAGCGCCCTCTAGTGGATTTGTCATCTGAAATGTACAATAAAACATACCCTAAGTAATGTATTTTACATTCACAAAAATGTAGACA
>CAIGQV010013896.1:0-18701 GCA_903798115.1 Danio jaintianensis
ATATGTACACACACACACACACACACACACACACACACACACACACACACACACGAGTCTTATAAACAGTGAATCTGGGTCTAGGCTAAAACAAGACTGAATTTGGGCTGTGAGTGAAAATTGAATAGAAGTTTAACCACAGACCAAGAATAAACTAGTCATCAATTTAATAACTAATAAATGACTACATATATAGCCTACGTTTAATAGACAACAAAACACAGTATGTTTTAATTAACAGGATCTCATGAATGGCAATCAATTTAAACTGATTAAATAAAGATTTTATTAATAGAAGCAACATTAACAATATTTAAAACATTGAACAGCACAAAAAATGTGTTAGTCACAATGTAAAAATTGAAATGCAGTAAAACAAAAAGTAAATAAATAAATTCAAAAGGAAAATTAACAAATTAAGATTTGATTAAATTGAAAAAGAATTTCCCTGTATCCACCCCCTGCTCTATCTGGTGCCTGTTTAAAATGCTTCCCGATTGCATTCCTTATTTCAAATTCAGTGGCTGTCGGGAATATGGTTATCTGCATCTGCAAAAAACAGCAACAAAAAAAGTTTTATTTTACATTAATTTTGACGGTGTCCATTCACTTTTGCTTGGATGCAATGGGTTGGGCAATACATAGTTATAAAATATATAGATATTATTCAAAGCAATATATACAAAGACGATTCTTTATATCAATAAAGACTGACATAAAACAAATTGAATCAGTAAAAAAAAAAAATGTTTTAATTTTAAATTCATTTTAGATCACCATTAAACAGAAATAAGCTCTCGTGGCAATGGTTGCATGCAAACACACATGCACATACCTGTAATAACTGAGAAAAGAGCGGTCTTCTGAAATGTTGCCTTCTGCAGCATACCACCCCCCTTCATGTTAAAGGTAGACATGAGGGAATTTTGCAAAACCCTAAAACATATTACAAATACGATGTTTAACAATTGAGGACAAATAACATTATAAAATAAGTAAAATACGTTTTTTTCCCCTAATTTGTGTTGTGGCCACATGCAAGACTTCAGTATTGACACCACAATATTTCAGTAATGTTGCATGTTTGGTGGGCTTTACCTGTCCAGCATTCTTCTGGTACAGTCCTTGACATTTTTTCCTCCAATTTTGCACAATTGTGAAACCTGAATTAAATAAATAAAAGAAATATAGTGTCAGGCAGCTAGTATTATATTCTTAAGTGTTTCCCAACCTTAAATGTTAATGCCCATTGATTATTTTGTTGGTCAACATCCCCACACTAACAATCTAAAACCCATTTTACAGCAGATTGTATGCCCGGACCATCACACTGAGAAATACCTTATTTTCCTAGAATGCTCCCCACAATCTCTCTCTGACTCCAAACTTGTTTGGCACAACTGACCTAACAGTGATAGCTACTTTAACTAAAAAGCAGCCTGGTACCTCATTCTAACTTTATTTATCAACTTACACAATCATACACTTTTGTATTACTTATTGCGTTCTGTTTGTACCATTTAAGTTTTAATGTGGCATTGCAACTATCTGCACTATTCTAATACATCCAGACACTTTTGACAATTGCTATTTGTATATTGAAATGTATTTTTTTTAACTTATCATACTGTACTTGTTTAAATGTCAAAAATATTTTACTGTATTTTATCATGCGCTCTGTATGCAACAAGCCATTGTTCTGTCATTCATTCCATATTATATATTAATGTACTTTATCAAATGTGTGAGATTTAGTAAAGAAATGTTTTTTTTACCATTGCTGTCCGCATCTCCACACTTTCTAGCTGCCTTTCCAAATTCCTGAACTCCTCCATAGTGGCCATGGCAGACAGTTGGACAACAGCATCTGGTTCCACATTTTGGCCAATTCTTCTCATCTCCTCCATTAATTGCAAAAGCAATGTCAGCACCTTCCTTTGGAATCCTAAATGGAATAAATGGCAGTGTTACTTTCAAATACAGTAAAAGGTTATATCATAACATTGATGCATAGCCACTCAAATACATAAATAACAAAAAGTTCAAATGACAAAATAAGCACAAATCTAATCATCTGTTGGAGATAACAGGAAAGTATAATCCAGCAGATGTATATAATGTATATAATAAATGATAAATATAATGTAGAAAATGTTTTAGTCGCACAGCAATGACTCAAAAATCTTAACATTTTTCAATAATTTTTAGATGCCTACTTTTTTCTGTCATTGGGAATTTTGCACTAATATCTGAAAAAAAAAGGATTAAGAAATCACATGTAAAAGAGGAGTAATGTAAAATAAAACATAGGACTCTCCTAACAAATTAGTTCAATGTAGCCCTCTTTAACATAGTAAACATTGATACTGGACATTCCATGTTTTTGCTTGTGACCAGTTGCTGCAGTGTATAAGTGTTTCCCATTAACAACCAAACTGGAGTGCCTGAAACTTTTAGTTCTTACTTTAAAATTGTGCTCAAGTAGTAGATGAAATGTGAAGCATCAGTTGTAAAATCGATATAAAATTTTTTAATTAAAAACACGTATAATCCCGGCTCACAGTGTGAGTTTTAATGATCCTATACATTTATAGCTTGTCAGACTATACAACAATGATTCCTGTCACACAGCAAGATCTCAGTTGTCAATGTCAGACTGTAGGACAATTAAGATCCACCAAACATGGACATATGAAAAAACTTCACATCATCCATCCATGTCATGTTCAGTAACCAATATGTAGCATAACATGCCTTAATGATAAAAAAAGAGGGGAAAAAAGCAGATTTGACATGTCTTGCTGTTCTTTCAAGTTGTGCCATTGTTGCATTGACAAAGTCAAACTGGAGGAGTGTCTGAAATTTTCTGCCACTACCAGAAGTTCAGATAGAACAATGAGACCACAGAATTTAGCCTACAATTAGGAATATTTTAGGATTTGTGAAATTTGTCTCAGATGACCACATTGTGACTGAAAACTCACAGTGTGAGCAAGATTTCATTTTAGAATGATACTCCTTGACAGAGCTCAAGTCGAATGACATTTTCATACCAACCTTTTTGACTTCTGCCCTGTCCGGGCAGCCTAGTGTGGAGTCCCAGCAGCTGCAATGAAGACGTATGAATATATTATAATTATTTACAATACTCTCATCAACATCTGAAATCTCAGACAAAATACATCTATGCTAACCTTTTTGACTTATGCCCTGTGGAGTCCGGGCAGCCTGGTGCAGAGTCCCAGCAGCTGCAATGAAGACGTATGAAAATATTATTATTATTATTATTTACAATACAATGATATTGGAACATACTAGTGTACTATTTCGCTAACAAAACAATTCTGTGGTATGCTTGGTAGTCAGTGCACCAGCAGCTGTTCTTTGTGCAGAAAAGTAGTTCCTTAAATAATGAAATAATATAGTACTCAAAAGGCAAGCATCCATAATAACTTAGTTTACAAAGAGGGTTAATGAACCCATTTTGGACCCTCTTCTTCTGATTCACAACAGCTTTTGCTGCTACAAAAAGTAATTACCAACAGAAATAGCTATTTTTGAAAGAGTACAGAATTTTAAATACATACTTTTGAAAAAAGCCAAATAAAAATTTGTAATGTGGACATGACTAAAATAATTATGTTCTATGATGTTGCATTTACCAGATGCAGTGTCAGATTTGGAGGATGTCTGATACTTGTTTGGAGGCACAGGGAAACTATAAACTATAAAATGGAAAAAATAATGTATTAAAAATGTGCAACAATGATAATGTGCCATATATATATATATATATATATATTTTTTTTTTTATTTTTTTTTTTTTTTTTAAGTAAATAAGATTACTTTTAGGAATCATTAATGTACAAGCATTCAGTGAAAAAGACCCTAGCAGTCTGACTAGCAAACAGACCATTGACTTGTTTCTGCTTATGGAATGTTACCAAGTAATTCTATTAAATGTATTATACAAAATGAGGTGGTGACAATGGTATAGTTAAGAGATGTCAATTTTTTTTTAAAGTAGCACATCAATATTTAACTACTTTTACAAAACAACTACCCTTGCGCTTTTTTGTTATTGGTGGTGGTCGTGGTGATGCCAGTAAAGATTCTGATGAGCTCTTGTCTAAAATAAATTGCAACATGACCACTGAAATTAATCAAATTACTTCAGAGATTTTGATATCCAGCAGTAGTAGTGAAAACCGAAATATGAAAATGGTACTTACCTTGGATATAATCTTCATAAAGATTTTGCTTTCAAGCACGTCTCAGTCCTTGAGACATAATTTTCTGTGGATGGGACAAATAAAAAAATGTGTTACATGATATTCTCTCACAGAAAAACAAATGCCAGGTCAGTATAATCAAGTACAAGAATGACACACAATTTTTTTGATACATACAAGCATTAATACATTTTGTGACGTCGATAATATTCTCACCCAGAAAGATAAACTGACATGACAGGACCAAGCTTCAGTTACCCCTTAAAGACATGGAGAAGTGGGATTATGGCAAATCCCTGTGCATGTGGCAAACACACAGCCTTCCGGTGCAAATTTTTTGCCTCCAAAAGCTTCCTCTTCACTCTGCTGAGGTCACTGTCCACCACATATACAATGTTAATCAGCTTTGATTCACAAGATCAAAAAGCTGCCTCAGGATGTTTGGATCCAAGACATCAACCACCAACATTCCATTTTGCCGTTTTTCCTTCACAAACACAATTTGTTCCGTCTCTAACATGAAGCAGTGATTTGGTGGCTTGGTTGATATTGAGTATGTTGTGCGCCTCCTTTGCCTCTTTTGGTTCTGTGTGTTTGACTTTTCTGCCAATCTTTTTTGTGACTTGAGCAACTGGATTTTTGCTATTTCTCACCAATTTCTTTATAGACTGCAGGTGGTTCTCAAATGGAAAACAGGACAATTCATTCAAAGAGCACCCAAAATGAAAAACATCATCAGCAACGTGTTTGACAGCGTGGATGTTGTAGGTTGGGAAAGTTTCCCCATAAAGTTCAGAACTGGTATCCACAAAATGTTCAAGCAGGTTTTGGGCATATTCCAGGTAGTGTACTCTTCTGGCAGCATTCTCATCCAAGAGTTTGGACATTCCAATCGTTAAAGAGGGGAAGTGATGATAATGATCATGAGAGAGAACATCCTTCGACACAAGTGGTCCTGTGTACAGCAGAAATTGCCGTAATTCAGTTGCTTTCCAGCGATCAAGTTCTGTCAGAGATCTTGGCTGCCTAGCAAAATCAGCCGGCATCAAACCTTTCAGCTGTACCAACTTCTGGCTTATTTGTTCACTCTGTCCTTTTTTTAACCTGCAAATAACTGGGCCTCACAATAAAATGGTACGCAATCTTTTCACAGCTCCTATAAAAATTAGGTGCATGTGGTCCAGAGGAAACTGTGTGACACAGTTGATTCCTAGTTGGGCTAGAGGTGTAGGTTCCTTCAGATGTTTAGGATAGTGGAACTGACTGAATTTATCACCAGTGATTCTCTCACAAGACACTTTATTTAAATGGACAACCCTTCCCTCAACTGATGTGGTTACTGACAGACAACGCTCACATCCATGCAAGGCTTTTTATGCACTTCAAGAATGCTCTTGCTGGAGCATCACATAAGAATGCTCGCAGTGTAACTTTGTGCACTGTGGTTTTGTGTGTGACTCTGTTTTGCAGAAGCACCTGCAATTCTGCTATTAAATCAGAAAGATAGTCATGAACAGGGTCTGGCTTGCTGTTGCCATAATAAAGAGCAACCAGAAATGGCTCAGAATCATCAAATTTTGCGAGAATAGGCCAAAAGTGTGTTTTACTGGACTTGAAAATGGGCAGACCGTCTATATTGATAATAAGGTCAATACTGCCTGTGAGTAGGTACGTTTCCATCCACCTATTTTTATGCGCATTTTGGATATGCGCATAAAAAATCGGTTGATGGAAACGCTAAGATGTGCATTAATTTTGGAAATGCGCATAAAAAATGTATGCGCATAACTGAGTAGGATAAACTTTTTATTCGATAAGAAAAGATGCGCATAAACTGCGATGGAAACACTTTTACCGAACAAATTTCAGTATGCGCATTAAAAAAAGGTCATGTGATTTGGTTATAAGAGATTATGTGATGATAAAAATGTGTGTAAATGGACAAACAGCAGGCTGACCACATTGTAAAACATCTGAAATGTTGTTTTGGTCATTCTAAAATGCCTTCACCATTTCAGTATTAGTGTTATTATATTATTAATGACCTCCAGAATTGTTAAGAGCGTCTGTGCTCCGCGTCTCACGCCTTCAAACGCCGCCACGCGTTCACTGCATGTCAGCATTGCCTTCTGAGGCGCAAGTCATTTATTAAATGAAGAAAAGATTCACGCAGCTTCTCCTACCTCAGCAAATTCCGTTTTTACTGTTGATATTTGGCGCCATTTAATCAGGAAGTGACGATTTTGTTCTCTTTGACTCGTTGGATGGAAACGCTGCTTTATTCGCACATCTTTTATGCGATATTCCAGTTTAGCGCATAAAGTTATTTCGCATTTTTGGATGGAAACATAGCTAGTGATGGTTTTAAGGAAAGGTAATGTAGAATTCCCTGCTCCAACCCATAATATGTGTACTGGCCTCCACACAAATTCTTAATTTCAAAACCTGACAGGGTTGCTAGAAGTGTTCTACTGTTTTTTGGAAGTGTATGTCTATGTGTTCTTAATATTCCAAGGAGCTTATTTGGGACAGCATGTGTTTGACCTGTTGTTGTTGCCCACTCAGCCAAATCTTTGCTTAAAGAAGGAATGTCTTCGGAATCCGAAGACTCAAGCTCTGTATTGGTCTCATTGGAATCAGCGGTTCCTGGTATCCATAGTCTGAATGCTGAAGAAATAAATTTTTCCCCCGTTGATGGATCCTCATCTGCACCTACTTCTAAAGACAAACCCTCCTCATAATCATGTTCCTGTGTGGATGAAGCCTCATCAAGAAACCTCTTCTTGCATGGATACATCTTCTTCCAAAGGCACACCCAAATCTGGGTAATCATCTAAGATGCTACTAGATGCAGCTAGAGCATCAACTCTGCCTCTCAGTCAACGCCATTCACTTAGGTATTTAGGATACATAACTAATAAATGTGATAAAGAAAAGTGAGATTATAATGGAATGAATTCCCCATAGGACATGCTTGGATACGATCATACTTGTGATTCAAATATACAGTGGTTTGATACAGTCGTGGCCAAAAGTTTTGAGAATTACATAAATATTGGAAATTGGAAAAGTTGCTGCTTAAGTTTTTATAATAGCAATTTGCATATATTCCAGAATGTTATGAAGAGTGATCAGATGAATTGCATAGTCCTTCTTTGCCATGAAAATTAACTTAATCCTGAAAAAAACTTTCCACTGAATTTCATTGCTGTCATTAAAGGACCTGCTGAGATCATTTCAGTAATCGTCTTGTTAACTCAGGTGAGAATGTTGACGAGCACAAGGCTGGAGATCATTATGTCAGGCTGATTGGGTTAGAATGGCAGACTTGACATGTTAAAAGGAGGGTGATGCTTGAAATCACTGTTCTTCCATTGTTAACCATGGTGACCTGCAAAGAAACGTGTGCAGCCATCATTGCATTGCATAAAAATGGCTTCACAGGCAAGGATATTGTGGCTACTAAGATTCCACCTAAATCAACAATTTATAGGATCATCAAGAACCTCAAGGAAAGAGGTTCAATTCTTGTTAAGAAGGACATTTTGGAAGATGGCCTGGTGTCAAGAAGGGCAGCAAAGAAGCCACTTCTCTCCAAAAAAACATCAGGGACAGATTGATCTTCTGCAAAAAGTATGGTGAATGGACTGCTGAGGACTGGGGCAAAGTCATATTCTCCGATAAAGCCCCTTTCCGATTGTTTGGGGCATCTGGAAAAAGGCTTGTCCGGAGAAGAAAAGGTGAGCGCTACCATCAGTCCTGTGTCATGCCAACAGTAAAGCATCCTGAGACCACTCATGTGTGGGGTTGCTTCTCATCCAAGGGAGTGGGCTCACTCACAATTTTGCCCAAAACACAGCCATAAATAAAGAATGGTACCAAAACCGACTCCAACAGCAACTTCTTCCAACAATCCAACAACAGTTTGGTGAAGAACAATGCATTTTCCAGCACGATGAAGCACCGTGCCATAAGGCAAAAGTGATATCTAAGTGGCTCGGGACCAAAACGTTGAAATTTTGGGTCCATGGCCTGGAAACTCTCTAGAACTTAATCCCATTGAGAACTTGTGGTCAATCCTCAAGAGGCGGGTGGACAAACAAAAACCCACTAATTCTGACAAACTCCAAGAAGTGATTATGAAAGAATGGGTTGCTATCAGTCAGGATTTGGCCCAGAAGTTGATTGAGAGCATGCCCAGTCGAATTGCAGAGGTCCTGAAAAAGAAGGGCCAACACTGCAAATACTGACTCTTTGCATAAATGTCATGTAATTGTCGATAAAAGCCTTTGAATGGTAAGTGCTTGTAATTATATTTCAGTACATCACAGAAACAACTGAAACAAAGATCTAAAAGCAGTTTAGCAGCAAACTTTGTGAAAACTAATATTTGTGTCATTCTCAAAACTTTTGGCCACGACTGTAATTATCATTATAATGATACCCACTCTCCCCTCAATTTCAAGATGCTAATTTGCAATTAACCATGTCTCTGATCCAAAGTAAAACAAAATATATAAAAATTAGCCACCACAGTGCATAATAATGACAAAGTCAACTGTCAAACTTCTTGTGCAATTTGGTGAGAATGAGTGAATGTAATGGTTCTGTTCTACATATTTATTTATTTCATTCTCTTTTCGGCTTAGTCCCTTTATTAATCAGGGGTCACCACAGCGGAATGAACCGCCAACTTATCTAGCATATGTTTTACGCAGCGGATGCCCTTCCAGCTGCAACCCATCACTGGGAAACACTCATACACTATGGACAATTTTAGCTTACCCAATTCACCTAGAGCGCATGTCTTTGGACTTGTGGGGAAAACCGGAGCACTCGGAGGAAACCCACGCCAACACGGGGAGAACATGCAAACTCCACACAGAAATGCCAATGCCAAGGCTCGAACCAGCGACCTTTTTGCTGTGAGGCGACACCGCTACCCACTGCGCCACCGCTCCGCCATAATTTGTGACAAATAATGCATTTAAGTACAAGAAACTGGATGACACCTCTCCAATTCTTAGATTTTTACATTGGCTTCATGTCAGTAAGAACAACGTAATAATTACAAAAGATTCTAGTGTGTAATAAATAAGTACTAGTACGCATAAGTAATACCATCTAATAAATAAGCAATAGTACCCAATTGCTAGGTACCTAGTAAGTAAGTTTTAGTACCCAATAAATAAGAACTAGCATTTAATGAGAGTTGGCATTTAAAAACAAATACTAGTGTATAACGAATAAGCACTAGAACAAAATATATACTACTATATATAATGGTATTAGTATAACAATACAAATATACTAAAATATAAACTATTAAAGATACTAGTCAGAGCTGAATAGTTGATCTCTCAATGATTGAACTCAATGAAGTCAATGGCAAAAAATAATTTTATTTGTTACTAGTAATAAAATAGTTACTAGTCACTACTGAAATAAGTAAAAGTAAGTAATAAAAATCACTAGTATCTAATAAATAGTACTACCTAAAAAATAAGCACTTGTATTTAATGAATACGTACGATTATCGAATGTCACGACACTAGAACTTCGGTACGATCTTAAAAACGTCAATTGCCAGCTAACATTTGAGCACGTTTTTAAACGCCAGATTGCCCGTTGTAATCATGTGCTCAACAAAAATGACTGTGATTGGCCGTGAAGGTCATCAGTTTTTTTTACCGCTGTTCACAGAGTGCAGACAGACACACGGACAGTGGAGAGTTTGAAAGCCACGAAGATCAGTCAATACATAAGCGGATCACTCGTTTGTCATAAACAGACCAGCTGATCGACGCGACTTTGAAATTGTCCATGTCCAGTCTCTGTGTATCGGTGTTTGCACAAGGTTAATAGCGGTGGACTGATGACCTTCACGGCCAATCACAGTCATTTCTGTTGAGCACGTGAACACAATGGCAAATCAGCAGTGTTTAAAGTCCCCAAAAAATCAAAACTAATCATATGATTTTGTTAGCTCACATTGCACTGAATGAAATGCCTACTTTACTACGTCCATTCAGCCCGCGGTAGAAAAAATAAGCCACACCCACTGTTTGCTCTCTTTTTTTTAATGCAAGAAAGAACATTTACAAAGATACAATATGAACAAAGAGACAGAAAGGGTTTCATAAATAAAATTCCAGCAAATTAAACAAGTTTAAATGATTTACACCAAGAAAAAGTTTTACATGCAATATAATTGTTAAGAGTCTTTTAAGGAATTCACATATAAATCAAAGTCCTTTCTGAAAATAAAAAGTAAGGGTGTTTCTTTGAAAATTTACATTTATGGATGTAAAATTTTGCCAAAAAAAGCAATAAATTAATAATAAATTTACAATGACAAGGATCTACATTCAGAGAGTAACCAAAGAATACAATTTTGGGGGAAATACAAAAGTTTGGTAATAAGAATTTTTTAATGAAATTGGAAAAGTCAACCCAAAACACTTTACAGTAAGTACATTCCCAAAATAAATGATTTAGGGGAAATATTGTTATTAAATTTAGCTAGTTTGGTATTTATTGGGTAGCAATTATGAATGATTTTAATTGAGACTTCAACTGCTTTATTAGATAAAAATAATTTTTCCCGAAGAAGCCAAAACTGTTCCCAATCTATGTCACCAAATATATTATTCCAAAAACCTATGCAAGCAGGTAAAGAGTTCCGAGAACTATTAATAATTAAACGAATATCTTTGTTTGACATAGAACTGAGAAGAGTTTGGTCAACAAAAAGGTTTGTGTTGTCAAAAATAAAAGAATCTAAAGAACCTTTGGGGCCAGATTTGTCTAAAGGTATAACACAATCAGGGATTGCACCAAAAACAATGGCATATTCTTTGGAGGGAACAGGAAAAGAAAACTGATGCATACATTTTTTATTAAACCAGTTATTTAAAAAAACAGATTTATTTTTATATCTAATATTTTTATTATTCCAAATAAAATTGTTACGAGGAGAAAAATGATAATTATATATAAGGGACCAACATATTAAAGCCTGTTTATGAAAATAAGTTTAATGGTATTTTAGAGATGTCAAAATTATAGCGCAACAAAAAATGTAAACCTCCAACTGAGCTAAAAATATAGTTTGGAATAAAATTCCAACATGACGTTGGGTTTTTTAAAAACGTCTTTAACCACTTAATTTTAAATAAATTATTAAGTGTGGAAAAATCCACTAATTCAAATCCTCTCATGGTCCGATCAGCTAGCATAACACTTGTTTTAATTAGGTGAGTTTTACAGTTCCAAACAAAGTCTGCTATAATTTTGTCCAGTATTCGACAGATTTCCACAGAAACATCCAGTGCCATAGCGGGATAGATAACCCGGGATAATCCATCTGCTTTAGAAAGTAACACTCTACCTGTTATTGATAAATCACGCTGTAACCAAGAATTTAATTTGCGCCGCATAGAGAGTATAAGAGGTTCAAAATTTAGCTTTGATCTCTTTTTTTTTTTTATCCTTACATACAATTATACCTAGGTATTTGATTCCAGATTTAACTGGGATGTCACAAATTTTACTATCAGTAGTAGAGTCTTTTATAGATAAAAGTTCACATTTATGAATATTAAGATGTAAACCAGAAGCTAAGGAAAAAAGATACATTTTGTCTAATGCTAAGACGACCTGATCTTTATTTTGTAAAAAAAAGAGTTGTGTCATCAGTCAGTTGACTAATTAAAAATGATCGATTTGCCACAGAAATGCCTTTCAAGTTACTAGTTTGAATATCGAAGGCTAAAAGTTGCATAGGAAGAAGAAAAAGGTAAGGCGCAATAGGACAGCCTTGACGAATGCCTCTATTATTGTTAAATCTACGAGTAGTACCATGTTGTAATTTCACAGAGTGAAATTTTGACAAGTTTGAATAGCTTTAATAAAATTAGGACCAAAACCAAAAGTACTTAAGGATTTAAGAATAAAAGGAAACTCAATAGAATCAAATGCTTTATAGAAATCAAGAAAAGTAAAAAACTGTCATCTGGAATCATCTGCGAGTAATCCAAATTGTTTGAGATAAGTCTATCCTTCAAAAAGCCAGACTGACATTCATCTATTATATCATCTAGAACACATTACATTTTTTTGGCAAAAATCATAGCTAATATCTTATAATTATTATTCAGAAGACTTATAGGTCGCCAATTTTCCAACAGAGAAGGATCTTTTTGAGGTTTTGGAATCAGATTTATAATACCCTGGGTCATAGAAGGTGGGAGAACACCTTTTTTGAGGCTTTCTAAATAAACATTAAAAAGAAATGGAGAAATATCATTTGAAAATTTCTTATAAAATTCTGTGGTTAAACCATCATTACCAGAAGATTTGTTTAATTTTAATTTGTCAATGGCCTCAGAAATATCCTTCATTTGAATAGGAGCTTCGCATAAATTCTTGTTATTGTTATCAATTTTGCGAATAAGGTCAGTGTCAAGAGAGTTAAAAAATAAATCCATATTCTGTTGAGAGTGTCTGGAGCAATAAAGGTCTTTGTAAAACTTTTCACAACAATTAGAGATTTCTTTATAATTCTTTAAAACTACTCCATTTACGTTGAGGCTACTAATAGAGTTAAGATGGTTTCGCTGCTTTTCAAATTTAAAGAAATAGTTGGAATTACGTTCTCCCTCCTCCAATCATCTTCTTCTTGAGCGAACAAAAGCACCCTTTGCTTTCTGAATATACAGATTATCTAATTAATTCTGAAGTTCAACCAATTCTGATTTCTGGTCAATAGATAAGTTTTCAAAAGGAGTGCATGACAGGCTAACAAGTTTTTTTAATAATATCAAGTTCCTCCGCTTTATGTTGTTTTGCTTTTTGACTTTAAAGTAATCTAATATTATATTTTAGCAGCTCCCAGTTAGATCCAAAATTATTGAGAATTATTTATTGAGAAAAAAATGTATCTTAGATACCACATAATGACAAATTTGTGCATCCTCTAATAAAAGGGAGTTAAGTTTCCAGTAAGAGCTGAAAGTTTTTGAGTGAGAAGATGGGTTATCAAAAGATAGAATGATAGATTTATGATCAGAGAGCGGAGAAGGTAAGATTTCAACCCTAGAGACAGAACTGTATAAGGAGTCTGATATTAACCAAAACTCTATTCTAGATTAAAGTGAACACGAAGTATTAGACCAAGTAAATTGTAAAGCATAAGGATGTTTTTCTCTCCAAATATCAGTTAAGCCAAATCGAGAGATTAAACCACAAAGGCCTGATGAACTGTCAGATAGTCTAGGAGGTGATCTGTCTAAATTATTATTTATAGTCTGATTGAAGTCTCCACCCAAGATAATAAACAAACTAGGATATTTAGATTTAAAATACTCTAAATGTGTTTCTATAGAATTAAATAATTTAAGGTTATTTTTTGCAGTATTTAAACCCATAAATGTTACCCAAAACAAAGAAAACATAATTTCAAGTAATCAATAAAAAAATGTAATGGCCTTCAGGATCAGCTATTGTTTCTATAATCTTACCCATAAACTTGTGCTTCAAAGTTAAAACACCTGCAGAATAATTTGAGCCAAATGAAGAAAACAATTCATCACCCCACTGTGATTTCCAAAACTTAATATTACTAGAATTTGCATGTGACTCTTGTATGAAACAAAAATCAGCGTTAAGCGATTTTGCATATAAGAAAATAGCTTTACGTTTAATATCATTACGCAACCCTCTTGCATTAACTGAGTAAATAGACAAATTTGGAAACATTAACAATGACACCAGAACCGTAAGAACAGGTTAATTGGCCCTAGATATCCCATAAATTAAACCTTTTAAACAACGATATTGGGATCTTTAGAAAAGCGAACACACTAACATATTTTGTTATGACAAAAAAAAAGTCAAAATTACCAGAAATAAAAATAAAATAATAAATATAATAATAAATCAATGTAGATACTGATAAAGAAAGAAGAGCTTCAAGTCTAATTCAAGTTTCTTTGAATTTTTTATAGCACTTAATAAAAATAAAAGGATAATAGTAATAATAATAAAATAAAATAATATATGTAAAGGAAAAAAAATCCACTGTTATTAAAATTAAACCTTAGGCCAAAAAAGTAGCAGACCTAATAGCAAAATTATTCGTGTATGATTCATTCGGTGACTTCCATGTTCTGTGAAACAAGTTCTTTACCATCAACAAACGCCTTTGGACCGACGAAATAAGCGCGGCGTCCTTGCTGCGGAGCCTTCTCCACAAGTGGCCAAAGTTCTCTCGATCTTCGGGGGACAGATCCTCCGCGAACCGCAAGTGATGTTTTGTTAGATAAGGAGAGTTCTTTGCAGCTTTCCAGAGAGTATCACGAAAGTGACGCATTGTAAACTGTAGAATAATCCCTCGAGGTTTTTTTTCAGAGGACAGAGCATTCTCGCTCCTCATCTTACCCAAACGATGTACCACATCGATAAGCTCGTGAGCTTTGCCAGCAAAGGTTGGGATGACAGCCTCACATATATCTAGAACTTTCTGTCTGACGTTTTCTCCTTGTTGCTCAGGTAAACCGTAAAGCCGCAAATTCCACCTCCTCTGATATCTGGAGAGATCCTGTACTTTATTTTCCAGCTTGCCGATTTATTTTTTTTCCGCAATTGTCACTTGTTTAACGACTCGCTCCACTTTTCCCTTCACATCCTTGACTTCTTCTGTCAGAAATTCAACTGACATTTTAACCTCCTCGATGCCCTTATCAAGGATGTCGGCTCTCTCATTAATGACGGACTTGAGAGATGATATAATTACAGTGGCTAAAGGATACTGCAAGACGTCAACACCATCGTCATCATCATCATTTCTGCCTTTTTTTTGTTTAGGTTCCTTAAGTGGAGTTTCGGGTAGTGGAACGAGTAGGCCTACATTTGAGGCAGAGTCCACCGCAACACAGGCACCAAGACTTAAAGATGAATCCATCGACTTTGATTTGCGTTTTTTATCTTTTGACATAGGCTAGTCCATAAATTTATCCCACAAGTTCAATCACAGCACTAACAAGAAATGAAAATATCTAGCGAAGAGTGAGCCGTGGTAACAAATTGCTTTTTTTAAATATAATTTTTTTCCACTGTTTGCTCATTTAAAATTCCGTTTCTCTAGGAACTGCATCACATTACGAAAAGAATAACGATCGCAGCTTCCGGTTCACGGGGACTTTAAGAACAAATGTTAGTGGGAATTCTCACACAGAACACTCACACTGTGAAAACAGGCATACTCAAATTCTCTTGAGCATATTACTTGCGTATTTAATTTTTACACAGTCTTCATTCTAACTTTAAACAGATTATGATATTGCCTGAATTTGTGCTTATTATTCTAGTCATTTTTCATTCTGAATGTTGACTGGATTAAAAATAACCCTTTATTTAAAAATAAAAAAAAACATATTTGCGCTTATATTGACTTAATATAATGTCTTCTTAACCAAGCCCAAACCAGAACATTACAGCAATACTTTTGCTATTCCGTCATTCAATTTTATTTTATTTTAAAGTGCATCTATCTCCTAACCCCACCCCCAGAAACCCCCACCTAGGATTTCTGTCAGCCCACCCATCTGTGGCTGGCAAGAACCGGGCCTGTATATATATATATATTTTTTTTTTCATTTTAATTTTCAACATTCAGAAAATTTTAGTCTTCAGTAATCTAAAGTCAACACACACTAGGGCAGCTCTAAAGAGACCTCTTAATTGCTGCAGATGTGGTTTCCAAGGAGATGAAGCACTGGAGATCAAAAGAACTTGTCCAGAGGGAGAAACTGTTGTTGTCTGTATAAGATATACACAAATCATGTTTCTCTGTATATGTTAGTGAGAGTGAGCAGAGAGAAGAGACTAAAATAATGCATTCAATGTTATTTCACAGATTTTGACTTTTCTTAATTTTATTTGTTTTGTTCCCCAGTATTTGAACTGTGGCGTGAACACACAACCTTGGTTCTCAGCGTATTTCTTTTTGTCCACCTGTGCCTTTCTTTTAGCAGGGCAAATGTTTTTGCTGATGTTTACGGTTTAAGTTACTGCATAAATAAATCATTCCAAAGGGAATGAAAACTTTTATTTCGATCATGACAACCCTCTGAGAGATTTAGTATGGTAATGAATATGTATGGCAACCTTGATGTGTTTGGTCTTGGTGGCATAGATCTGCTATGCTCCTTCTGCTTTTATTATTTCTGCAGAGCAAGTACCAATACTTGCTACTGCCTGTATACAGACATGCTGTCTGAGAACTACACACTGCTGCTGCAAACATAACATATTGGATCATACACAGGTGGAGGAGGTTCTCCGAAAATGCTCTGCAGATTAGCACAAACAGCACTAAGGTATTTGTATGTTTAGGAGCAAACTCATGCTGCTGAAACGACACTCACCTGCGCAATGTGGTTGAAAGCAGAATGGATAGGATAGGACCTAATAGCCTGTGTGCTCGTAGAGTCATATGACAGAACTTTGTATTATTATTTTTAAAAGTCAATTATTTTTCTTGAATTATAAATTATAAGGTATATCCAAGCATTGCACACACACACTGAAATATCACATCCATATCAATTATTGAATATGCACTAAATTATAAATGAATACAACCATTTTCTGTCCTAATGTCCTAATTTTTCTGTTCAAGCTCAATGCCAATGAACCTGAACCTCCCATTATGATTTATATATATATATATAAGATAAAAAAGATGAAAAAACAAATCACTGGCTCTCATTCACTAATAATTGCTTATGTTTTTCGTACATGACACATGATACATGGCACATGAACATTGCGATGCCAATAGAAAACCATAAAAAAAAAAGAAAAGAATACATTCAGTGTATTAGTCAATTCGGGCCTCAACAGCTATCCATCACTCTTAGGAAACATATCAGTCTGTTAAAGACGCAGTCACAGTTGCCATGCCTCCAAACAAGGTGAGAGACAATAATCATCCTTTATATGAGGACACAGCAAGAGATTGTTGTTTGGACCTCTAATTATAAATAGGCTTGTATATATGGTAATATAATTTTTAAATGTCTAGTTACTTTTCATTCACCTAGTAAATAACATATCTAATTATATGGGTTCTTTATATATACCAGTTTATATGGCCTCGGGCATACATGATTGTTGAATGTATGAATTTTTCTATACAGATAGAATGTAGAATACATTTTTGTACAAAAGTTTAGATGAATCATGAGTTATTTGTGAAAACATCCATACACACGATTCACCATGGATTTGTGCATATGCATGGTTAGTGAATGTGACCCATTGTTTTTTTGGCTGAATACGAAAAAGTCAAAAACATTACCTGCCTGAAGTGAAAATTAAAATGTTAGAAGAATAATCATAAATGTTTTAGGTCTACAGAGACCATACAGTGGGCTGAACAACACCAAGTATATTTAAAAAATATATTAAAGTCGCCATGAAATTAAAATTTGCTCTTCTTATTTTTATACTTATTTAGTAGTGCTTGTTATAAATTGTGTGTCTGTGCACTTCATTATTTTGTATAAATTTAGACTATCAGGGCATGTCTCGTTTCTGCTCTGCCTTCATCCATTGGTCAGTCTTTCTTCATTTTTTTAGCAACGTCCATCTTTCAATGATCCATTCTGTTCCCAGTGGACATATGCCCTACTTTTTTTTCTCAAAGGACCAGTTCAATACGATGTACGTCACAATATGGGAAAAAAAGGATAATCTTAACTTCTGTGTCATGATGTCTTTAACAAATGGCTTTTGGACTGTGTTCTAGTTTGTATCTTTGCTAAACATAGCAGAAAACCATAGCAGATTACATAATAATTATGATTACAGGTGTTCTTTATTTCAACAAGCACGATATCACAATGTTATGGGTCCCGGCCAAGGAACTCGTAGGCAGATTAAAAGTGCCTGAATTATGCAGGTGCAGCTTAGTAGGGTCTGAAGTAACCACAACGTGCATTGCCATGGTAACCCACAGCGTGTGTTTTCTCTATTGCTGATAGTATTTTGTTTCAATCACAGTAGTTAGTAGTGATATTAAATGACTTTTAACAGTATATAAATAAATAGATAGATACATTAATAATGAAACAAACATTACTATTGTGGATACTCAATGGTGTATCACAACAACAATACACAACTCATAGATCTTGAGATAACCCTCAAAGAGTTATATTATCTGCTGCTTTGCTAAAGCTATTGGATGTCATAATGTCCTCATGAAGGTAAGCCTTCTTTGTTTAATATACCTGCAATTTATAGGTGAATTACTGTTATAAATTGGATTAATGTTTTGCCCTTTGAGCTTTAATACTGAATCGTCTTGAAGTCAGAATTGTCTTATTTGTCTTGAATTATAACCAGGGGTATGTATATGTATTGCACACACACACACACACACACACACACACACACACACAC
>CAIGQV010013909.1:0-12824 GCA_903798115.1 Danio jaintianensis
TAAGCATTTTTAGTTTTGTATTTATGGGGATTAAGTCAATTTCACAAGGCAAAACATCTTTTTACAAAATATAAGTTTTCTATTTTTGTTTTCCATCTTGGGGTAATATATATAATCTTTTAATTGTGAAAGATAAGATTTTTGAGGAAAGTCATAATAATGGTTCTTAAAGTGGGATTTTACATAAAGGAAGAACCATTTTGTGTTTCAAAAAGAATTGAACAGCTGATAAAATGTATTTTTTTCTTTTTTTTTATCAATGTTTTGATAATTTCAGATCCTTTTTCCACCATAAATAATCTTTTGTAATGGAAAGTCTCCATAGATGCCAAAGACTCTTTTCGGAACTGTCAATGCCAATAAACACCCTTTATAATTAAGAGTGTAGTCTCAAAGAAGTACCTTGAAGAAAAGCACAATTTCAGCATTTCCCCGTTAAATCGCCAACCACTTTTAATCACCCTCCTTAAAGCAGAATCCTAATCAAAGAAGAATACGGCAGGAAGCAGCTACAGTAACTCCTTTGAACCACCAGCCAATCAGTTGCTGACCCAGATCCTCAGTTTCTGCTGAAACTGCCAATGATGCAGCTTTGAGAGAGCTCCAGGAATCTGCAATTCACTGCCTTTCGCTGTGGAGTCATGCAGATGTGTTTAGATGTTACTGAGATGAAGATTTCATGTGTGTGTTTTCAGGAAGAGCCAGGCCCGGGTCCAGGAGGAGGGCTGTGTTTTGCAGACGGCCGCAGAAGAGTGGACTACGTTCTGGTTTATCACTGTAAAAAACGTCAGGCCCACCACCGACACTCAGTTGTCTCGAATGGTAACGTCCCATCGCAAAGTCCCACACCTTCACGCAGGAGCACAAAAGGTGATATTTCGGAGGCGGTGCTGGAGGCGGGGCTTGGCACTGAACCCGCCGATGGACTAAAAGATAAAATCAGGGAGGAATTTGAAAGAGGACTTCAAGAGGAAGGCTTGGAGATCGAACAAGAAAAAGAGGTTTGTGTGAATGCTTGTGTTGAAAACTGAACGCTATTCCAATGCATTGTGAAGTATAAACTGATACTGCATACTATTTTACTTCTTTATTACTATTTAAAGCAACATTTGCATTATGCAACATGCTACAACGCTGTCATGTTATCTCATTAGATGTACTGTTCACACGTTTGAGTTTGATACGTTTTTAAATGTTTCAAAAAGTGTTATGTTTTAAAAGTCTCTTATGCACACCAGTGGACTTTTAAAGAGGACCTATTACACCCCTTTTTACAAGATGTAAAATAAGTCTCTGATGTCCCTAGAGTGTGTATGTGACGTTTCAGCTCAAAATACCACACAAATAATGTTTTATAACTCTTTGAAGCTGCCCCTTTTAGGCTTTGATCCTAATTGTGCCATTTTAGTGACTGTCACTGTAAATTCAAATGAGATTGTGCTCTTTTCAAAAGAGGGCGGAGCTACAAATGCCTATGTATCAGCATAGTGGCAGATTCAAAAACAAGACTAATGTCCTATACTAATGAGGGGGAGATTGTCACTAATGGGCGGGGCTTTCCCCCTCTGATGACACGTACAAAAGGAGAATGTCAGACTGTTTTTATCAAGTGTGGATATAAAAAATAAAAGAAATAATTTTTTACCATTAGAAGCTGGTTATATTCACAAACTCGCAACTGTTTAAACCCCTAATAAAGTAGATTTTTGCATAATAGGTCCCCTTTAAATTGATTTCAATCAATCAATAAATCAACCATTACAATCAAAGATTTTATTTCTAAAGCACTTTAAGAAACAACAAGTGTTCTCCAAAAGTGCTATACAGGCATGAGTTAGATAAAATCACAAGGGTAAAAAAAAGGTTAAACATTATGAATTGTTACGAGATAAAATACAATAGAGTAATAATAAATAAATAAAATACAAAATAATATTTAAATAAGATATTTAATGAAAACCATATTGTTGTGAAAAACTTTTAACAATTTAGTTTTCTTTTCTAGTATATTTTAAAATATAAGTTTTTTCTAAAAATGTACAAGCTGAATTTTTAGCAGCACGGTGGCGCAGTGGGTAGCACAATCGCCTCACAGCAAGAAGGTCGCTGGTTCGAGCCCCGGCTGTGTCAGTTAGCATTTCTGTGTGGAGTTTGCATGTTCTCTCCGTGTTGGCATGGGTTTCCTCCAAGTGCTCCGGTTTCCTCCACAGTCCAAAGACATGTGCTGTAGGTGAATTGGGTAAGCTAAATCGTCCGTAGTGTATGTGTGTGAATGAGTGTGTATGAAAGTTTCCCAGTGATGGGTTGCAGCTGGAAGGGCATCCACATTCAAGAAAATGAATGAATGAATTTTTAGCACCATTATTCTAGTCTTCAGTGATCTAGACCATTCATAAATCATTCTAATATGGTTCTCATGAAACACTTTTTATTATTTGTTGAAAATCAGATGTTTGCATATATGAATTGATTTAATCAGTCACTGCAAACAAGATATATAGCAAGAATCACAACATGGCAGTGTAAAACATTGGTTTAAAATATGTTTAATAATAATGTTTGTAACAATTTATTGCAGATTAGACGCAATGAATTGTTACATATTTATTATTATTATTTTCATATCATAAAGTATAATGTAATGTATTTTAGAGTGAAATATTTACACTTATCATGCATTTAGGAAGTAGTGTATTTTAAGTCGTACTCAAAACTGCGTAATAATAGAATCTATATTTAATTTCAGAGGGGTATTGCCCCAGAATAAGCTATTTTTGTGAAAAATTTAAGCCGCATGAGTCAACCAATCTACTTCTATTCAGAAATGTAAAGCTCTCCCTGCTTCATCTTGGGAAAATCCATGATGCAGGGGGAAACGATCATCTCTTTTGACAACCACAGTTGCATCTGTCGCAAATATTTTGCCTGGGGGGCAACTACTGCGGCATTGCAGGAAAGCAAAAAAAAAAAAAGGAGCCCTTTGGCAGCTGTTAGCTAGCATTAAAATATGCTGCGTTGGTTGAAAATGAAAATTACCCCCCCCCCCCCCCCCCCCCCCCCCCTCTTCATAACATAGACTTTTCTTAGCGTGGGAGGGTTTGGCCTTTTTCTAAACTGGGTCTCCACTTCTTAAGTTCCAAGGTCACCTTGGGAATCTCTTGATTGCGCTCATTCTGTTAGTATTGCAGACAAAACTGAGCTCATCCCTGATTATTCATGGCTCAATGCATGAGATGATGAGACATTCATATGTGTGCCAGGAAACTGATATAGACACAGGCATTGGCAGGCAACAACCATATAATATATGCAGGAATAGCATATGCTACAATACTTATTTTGCAATATGTATAAAAAAAAATTCTAGATGCCATAATGTAGTTTATCTTTTGTTTACATATGATAACTGGAAGTAACAGCATTATTAAATAATGACTTGAACATTTAACATCTAAATAAAATCATTTTGCCACATCCAACATGACATTCTCTATTATTATAATAATTAGGGCCAACATTTATTACTTAAAAAAAAAAGAAATGTCTATTTTCTATACAGTATATTTTAGTAAACATAGATGTAAACACATCTAAAATATCAATTCTATTTAGAAATTAATTATATTTCAACTGCATTTTTTTACTTTCCATGTATCAGAGAATCCTGATTTTAAAAATGAACACCAAAATAAGCAGTCCCAGTGTTTTTCGATCTGAAATTGGCCTTAATTCAGCATAAAGATAGACTGATGAGAGTGAAATCCTAAATGAAAGCTGTGAACGTTTGACTGTTGGTGGCAGATCACTTATGTTATGTTGGTGTGGATTAAATTTGAGTGCTGCAGTCTCCAGCCCAAAGGCAGATTACAGTTGATCCTCATTGCCAGAGGTGTTTGTGTTTGATGTATTTGTGTGTATGTGCCACTCATCCACGCTGAATAAGACCATTTTAGTAACAGCTGCTTCTTACAGACTTATGTGTATGTGTTTGCACCTCTGTTTGTTAATCAAGATCGCTAAATGACATAATCTTGAACCGAATTTCCAGTTCCAGCCTACAAACCAAATTGACATGAGTGCACTAGTCGATATGTTTTCATCCAAAGATGAGAGTTAAACTTATGCACAAAACTGAAATTTTATATGCACATAAAACATTTGAGAATAAAGCAGCGTTTCCTTCCAATGAGTCAAAGAGAACAAAACCATCACTTCCTGATAAACTGACACCAAATATCAAAAGGAAAAATGTAATTTGCTGCGGTACGAGAAGCCACTGTGGACCTTTTTTCTTACATGATACGCAATGCGCAATGAACGCAACGTGGTGGCTTTTGGAGGTGCAAAACTGCATCTGAAATGTTTTTATCCTACTCAGTTGTGTGTGTGTTTTTTTAAACATTGTTTATTCATTTATTCATTTTCTTTTCAGCTTAGTCCCTTTATTAATTACAGGTCGCCACAGCGGAATGAACCGCAAACTTATCCAGCATATGTTTTACGCAGTGGATGCCCTTCCAGCTAAAACCCAGGACAGGGAAACCATTATGTTTATTGGTTTTTCCAAGTTAAACACAAAGTACAACAAAGTACAGAATAATTTAAATAGATCTTTCATCCCTACATATACTGCCCTATACATAAAAAAGTCAGGTTCTATCTAAGCATTCTGTCCTGTTATACCAAAGTAAGAAATTAAGCTGCCCCAGTATTTGACAAATAAATCTTGACAGTTTTTCAAACGAAATGCCAGGCATATAAGATGACATGTTCATGTATAACATGTTCATGTATAATCCACATGGAAGTAGAAGGTGGTTGAGAATCCTTCCATCTCAAAGTTATACATTTTATGGCTGCTAGGGCTAGTCTGACAAATCTCAGATTAATGCTTTGTTGATCAAGTAGTGTAGTATCTCCTAAGAGGATAAGTCTAGGCTCTCTAGGCACATTAGTACCTACAACTATGGTAATAATATCTAAGACCTCTTTCCAATATTCTTCTAAGTCAGGGCAAGACCACACAGCATATGTAGGAGAGTCCTTCTGTCTGCTTTACATCTAGGACAAAGCTCTGAGTTGGAGCTTTTAAAAGAGTGCAATCTAACTGGAGTATAGTATCACATGAAATTGGATGAGTGTATGGTGACTATTGATAGGAAAAGTCTGAGCTTTCTCACATATTGTTTCCCATTCGTCATCTCAGTTGTGTTTTTTATACACGTTTTCCAAATTTATGCACGTCTTAGCGTTTCCATTACACATTTTTTTCTTTATGCGATATTCCATAATGTGCATACAAATAGGTGGATGGAAACACAGCTAATGGGTGTTTTCTATCTAAATGGTTTCTTTCTTTTTTTTTCAAGATGAGGACAGTCCGCTTTACCCGTCTCCATGTCCCCTGGTCTGTTCTGAGTCGTGAGGCTGAACTTCTTAAGCTCAGAGTGCCCACTAAAAAGGTGAGTCGCTGTACAGGGAAAATCACCACATAAAAAACTAGACTGCCGCTGGAGAATAAGATACAAAGATATGTCGAGCTTTGATGCAGTGTGTAGTGCACGATTTGAGACACTTACAAAGCTCTCAAGCTTGAATCATGTCCCAATTCTGTTGTCTACACTTTCTCCCTCAAAACCATAGAAACAATGAAAGGATATTCAGTTGAATCAGAATTATTAGCCCTTCTGAATTATTAGCCCCCCCAGTATATTTTTTTGCCCAATTTCCTGGGGAAAAATGGAAAGAAGATTTTTTTTCAACACATTTGTAAACATAATAGCTGTAATAACTCATTTCTAATAACAGATTTTTTTTATCTTTGCCATGATGACGGTACATAACATTTTACTAGATATTGTTCAAGATACTAGTATTCAGCTTCAAGTGACATTTAAAGTTAATTAGGCAAGTCATTGTATAACGATGGTTTGTTCTGTAGATCAAAAAAAATTGCTTAAGGGGGCTAATAATATTGACCTTAAAATGTTTTTAAAAAAATTAAAAACTGCTTTTATTCAAGCCGAAATAAAACAAATAAGACTTTCTCCAGAAGAAAAAATATTATAGGAAATACTGTGAAAAATTCCTTGCTCTGTTGGGTTGCATTCACACCAGATGAAGCATCAAGTGCGAGTGATTTACATGTTAAGACAATGCAAAGATGTGAATAGACATCCTGTTCATTGAGTGTTTTGAATCACTCGAGTTGGAAAATCTAAACTTCAGCGGACATTCGCGCTGCGTGAACTAATCAGGATCTTGCTCTTGTAGGGGCATGATTTTGACGTAGCGCCTGTAGTTGGTGTCCCGAGGGGAAATCCTCCTGCCAACACCGGACAACAGCTCATCAAACTGGGCTTGGCTCAGTCGGAAGCACTGCTGAAAGCTTCCATCATCCAGCTATAGTTTCTGGAGGAGTTGATAAACTCACAGAGTCGGGTGCACCTCTAAAATCAGGATCTAATAGATTTAGACAGTGCCGAACAAATATACACTGTTTTTCAGCCTTCCTAAAGCACAAACACAGTTACTCTGTCAATAAAATCCATGTTTCCATTTAGCAACAAAACTAAAGTCACCGGGCAGACAGAAGCCCTGCCCATGATGACAATCTGCATCTATTGTGAAGTGAATTTGACGCGCAAATGAAGCAAATTTATTTACGCACAAATAGCGAGATTTATTCGAGCATGGTGCGTCTGGTGTGAACACAGCATTAAACATCATTTGGGAAATATTTGAAAAAGAAAATAAATTAACAGAAGGGCTAATAATTTTGACTTCATCCCGGTGAATATAGACAATATATTTTGGTGCATTTAAACAAAACAGTTATATTCATTCAAATAATGTTAGGTCACTTAACATCTTTAGAAATTGAGAGATACAGTAATGCATTTAAAATTCAAATAAAAAATACAACATTTTAACTAAATGGAAAGTATTTATGGTTCTTTTGATTTATTAAAATTTTGTTTAATATTTTTCCCTATTAATTTGGTTGCATCCTGTCAAATGTATTAATTTAAAATAGAGATCTGTGAGTGGTGTACTCATTTATGGTGGGCACTGTATGCACTTGCAACTTGTGTTTGTTCTTTGAGGATCAAACTCTCATTTTTGTGCTGCTATTGAACTATATGTTGTACTTTTGCTCATAAGCTTTCAGGAAAGATTGCCAAAGATTACTTTAACCATGTCTGAACCAAATCTGTGAGCTGCAATCAAACCTAAAATGCTCCCATTATAATAAACAAAGCTGTCTGGAACAATAGTACACTCCCAGTCCATCAGTCAACAGTGGGACTTATATTTGTCGCACTGCACAGCTGTTCTGGCCACTTTGTTTTCCCTACCAATTGTGGGTAAATTGCACTAGACTAGTTTTTTTTTTAAAGAAATAACTAGTTATTTTGCAAGGAGGCATGAAATTGATAGAAAGTGAAAAGACATTTATGTTGCAACAGATTTAGTTTTTATATAAATCTTGCTCTTTTGCACTTTACATACATTACAGGAATTAAGTAGAAAAAAATATTTGACTACTTTTAGTGTTGCTGTATTTTCCTGCCGTATTGGACTATGTATATTTATGACTTTTTTTATGACTTTTTACTGGTTCACATTTATCACAGATGATAATATGGCTATGTTTTTTTTTTAACAATGTGCAAGCTGACATTATAGAATATGCTGCACAACCTACACTGTAAAACATATCCATGAATTAAAAATATTCTGTATTTTGTGATTGATGTTTTTTATTATTATGTAATATGAAATTAATAATTTCATTAATATTATTATGAAATGTTGTGTCTCGCAGGACAACGGTGCTACATAAATTAATCATAAATACAAACAACACTGGACATAAGAGCTATTTTAAAAAACCTATGCATTACTAACATATACTATAAAATAAAATACTTAAACTATACACATAAGACAGGCTATACAAGTACTTTTACGTGAGACTGAACAGTGTTGTGCAGGAAATTGTGCAAGAGAGGTATTAAAAGTGAATATTGTGCAAAAGAGGTATTTAAGGTTTAATATTGTGCAAGAGTTATTTAAAGTTAAAGCAAGCAGTGTAACATGATTGTGGTACATTTATAGTAAACATCCCTTTCCTTATTGAGTCCTTGTAAGATGGAGTTTAGATAAAGTGTCAGATGTATAAGAGAAAAGAGTGTTTCTACAGGTGGTTTGTCAAGCCCACTCACCTGAATAAAGCACAATTTGAAATGCACAGTGTTTTTCCAAGAGACATGGAGTGATTAAGAAAGTGTCTATAGTGCAGTTGTGCAACCTGGTGCAAGAGTCAGAGAGATGAGAGGGTGTCTTTCTACAGGTAGTTTGTTAAGCCCACTCACCTGTATGGGACATACTCAGGAATGCATGAGGGGGATGGGATTTCAGACGGGGGTAAATTGACTGGAGTTGAGGGCTCTAACAGCCTGTGGGAAGAAGCTATAGAGTAGTCTTTAGTATTGAAAAGGTTGAAAAAAAGTGACTTTTATTTACATTTTTAATAATATGATGTGATATATTGTCTGGTTTGGTGGTGTAAATTACAGTACAAAAATCCTGATAATAAACTGCCAGTATTTTTTCTGTTTTTTTACAGACTTAATCCTCACTATATTGTTTATTATACAATATATTGTTTCAAACCACTAGACTTTAGTAATAGTCTCTTTGATAAAATGCACAGTTGAATTTATCATTGACAAAAGTGGACAGAGCAGAGATCAACATCCCATAATACAATTCACAACCGTAAATAAACAGAAAAAACTGTAAATCATACAAACCTGTTAATTAACTGATATTTTTTTTACAGTGTAGAAGAACATTGTGAAAGTCTGAAATGTGATATTGATTACACTCTATATGTATGGATAATATATGGATATATGGATACATATGGATAATAATTTAAATTAAATAAAAGAAAATTAAACGTTGGGGTTGTCCACATTTGACATCATGTCCACAATGTTGTAGTTAAAACAAAACCGGATTTTGGAAATCAGAACAGTACATAACAAACAACATGTAACACTCAGGGCAACGTGGTGTTTTGTGACTGAATGAAACTAAAAATAGTTCTTCCACTCTTTCTTGGCATCGCGATCAGAGGAAAGGCAATGCAAATATTGAGTTTTCCACAATTTGATACTGTACAGTATTTTAATGTCTTCATAATATCTTTACAGTTTCTGTGTAGGCCTGTGATCGTTTCTCATTATTATTTGTGAGCTTGTGGGTGGAGCTAAACAGGCAGTGATGTAGAAGTAGGCGTTGCTCTTCTTCTGTGGAGGCGGAGTTTAGCTAGACTATTGCATATTACAGTGAATCTTTCCACAATCTGTAGTTTTGAAAGACTGGCTTCAATTGAAGCTCGTTTTACAAACTGACCAGAAATTCCAAAAACTTCCAGAAAGAGTTTTAAAACTTTCAGTTTGCTATTATAAGTGATAGATGCTTTTTAAAACCTAATTTTGATTTCTTAATTCATGACCTTTTAAAATATTTATATATATATATATACATACATACAGTCAAGCCCGAAATTATTCATTCCCCAGGCAAATTCTGAGTCTTAAAGTTTTTGTTCAAATGTAAATAAAAGCTAAGAAATATATTTTTCCACAATGATGCCTCTTGTACATTGTCTTATTATCTATAGCAGGGGTCACCAATCTCTGTCCTGGAGGGTCCCTGCAGGGTTTAGCTCCAACTTGCCTCAACACACCCGCCTGGATGTTTCAAGTATACCTAGTAAGACCTTGATTAGCTTGTTCAGGTGTGTTTGATTAGGCTTGGAGCTAAAATCTGCAGGACACCGGTCCTCCAGGAACAAGTTTGGTGACCCTTGATCTATAGGGTCATGTCCCAAAAATTGCTGGTTGAATAAAAGTCAGAATTTGCCTGGACAAATGAATAATTTCGGGCTTGACTGTATATATTTAAGATATATTTGAGACATATAAAATTTTTCATTAGTGTGCCTATGCAGTAGACTCCACCCCAGCCATAGAGTGTCATGTTTTTGGTGTTAAGAGCTTTGGCTCCAAGATGCTCTTTATAAGTGCTCTGGGTTGGCACAGTCTAAAAGCAGTTGTAATGTTAAAAGTCAATTCTCAAAGTCTGAAACTGTAGAGAGAAAGAAAAAAAAAACCCGGTCATCTGATTACACGCTACCAAGCCGATTACTTGTAAAATGTTTTTAAATTCCCTTTCAGAATTCCTGCAAGAGGCGTTTGTCATATAGCCCACATGCTAAGATGATTGTCAGCTCTGCATTGTCCCATACATTTAGATTTGGCTTAGAGCGACGTACTGAAAGAATGATTTGTCCTTTGAGGTTGTGAGTTGTATTGAATGACATAATCTGATAATGGTGGATTAGCTCTTGAGACATATGGACTCTGCATCTGATATTTGCTTTTTGTGTTTGCCCTCAAAACAAGATATTCCCAGTCCACACTTTTGGTGTCAAATCGTCTGACCCGGGTCTCAACTCTCCATCTCTCATGTCTCTTTAGCTCTGGAAATAAATGGATTAATCTCAGTTCAATTTCAGAGCTGCTATGGTTGTGTGTGCTTTTTTTTCCAGACGTATAAGCTGAAAGAGAAGACGGGGCTCATGGGCGTAATGAGCTCGTTTTGGACGAAGATCAACCAGCCGTTCCAGCCGGGAGTACCGGAGCCCCAAAACCCACGCACACGTGTCCTATCCCAACCATTTAGCAGAGACAAGCTACACCTGTGAGTGCCAGCGCTCGCAGACATTTACAAATACATCAAGCCCATGCAATGAGCTCATTGCCTTCCTTTTATTTTACAGATTGGACATAAAGTCAGAAAACAGCTTGTTCAGCAATGCAATACGCGGTCGAATTGTGAGTATCGATGAATAATAATGCAACACACCAATCAAAAGGCAACTAATTTGATTTTGGAGCATATTTTAAATACACAGAAATTAAGGATGTTACTGCCATACAGTAGCAGACAAAGATTTACAGTTGAAGTCTGAATTATTAATCCCCTGTATATTTTTTTCCCCAATTTCTGTTTAATGGAAAGAAGATTTTTTCAACACATTCCTAAACATAATAGTTTTAATAACTAATTTCTAATAATTTTTTTATCTTTGTCATGATGACAGTACATAATATTTTGTTAGATATTTTTAGAGATACTAGTATCTAAAGGCTTAAGTAGGTTAATTAGGCAAGTCATTGTATAACGATGGTTTGTTCTGTAGACAATCAAAAAAAAAAATTTGCTTAAAAAGGCCTAATAATATTGACCTTAAAATGGTTTTTAAAAAAATAAAAACTGCTTTTATCCAAGCCGAAATAAAACAAATAAGACTTTCTCCAGAAGAAAAAAATATTATAGGAAATACTGTGGAAAAATTCCTTGCTCTGTTAAACATCATTTGGGAAATATTTGAAAACAAATGTAATAATAATTTTGACTTCAACTGTATGTCTGTATTCTCGTAGGATTTTAACCTCTGTGGCTGGATCACAGAGTCAGTGAGTTGAACTCAAGAGTGAGTCAGATTCAGGTTTTGTCAGCCAATTCACTGAACAGAACTAAGCTAAATGTTCAGGAATTATTCATTCATTCATTCATTCATTCATTTTCTTTTCGGCTTAGTCCCTTTATTAATCAGGGGTCGCCACAGCGGAATGAACTGCCAACTTATCCAGCATATGTTTTACGCAGCGGATGCCCTTCCAGCTGCAACCCAGTACTGGGAAACATCCATACACACATTCACACTCATACATTGCGGACAATTTAGTTTATTCAATTCACCTATAGCGCACTTGTTTGGTCTGTGTGGGAAACCGGAGCACCCGGAGGAAACCCACGCCAACATGGGGAGAACATGCAAACACACAGAAATGCCAACTGGCCCAGCCGAGGCTCGAACCAGCAACCTTCTTGCTGTGAGGTGACAGAGCCACTGTGTCACCCTAATCTAACGTATATACAAATATATTATTGTAAAGCATCCTCTAGAAAATATTCATTTAAAAGAGAGATCTGTAAGGGGTGCATACTCCTGTATGCTGAGCACTGTAACTTTGAGAAACGGTTTATTTATATTTAGATATAAAATATACATTTATATAAATTATATATACATTTAAATATCTGTGTCAAGATTTTTGTTTTGTGTAGTTTTGTTTTTTGCATGTGTGTGTATTTAAATATGCACAATAAATATACACAAAACACACACATTATGTAAAAAAAAAAAAATTAATTTTTTTTTTTAATTAAAACATTTATTTTGGATGCAATTAATCGTGATTAAAAGTTGCCCATGCACCAATTTTTATACATTTCAAAATAGTTCATTTCAAATAACTTATTTCACATTGTAACTATATTTAACTTATTTCAAATGAAAGATTCTCACCAACCCCAAACTCCCTTTTTTTTTGCAGGTATATGAAATTTTGAGGCGCACAGCCTGCACACAATCCTGTCAAACTATGGGTATGATTCAGCAGACACAAATGAATAAATTAAAACAGTTGTTTAGCTAACATTTCTGACTAGGAGTACTCAGACTCTCTTTCTCTCTCATTTCCAACTCAGGCATTTCTTCACTACTAGCCAAAGGAGTTTATGATTCTGCCTTCCCTCTACATGATGTAAGTGCTGTATTTGATTGTGTTTGTCTTGTTAGATCAGTGTAAATGTGTGAAGTGGTTTAAGTAAAGCTCTGGGTGTGTGTGTGTGTGTGTGTGTGTGTGTGTGTGTGTGTGTGTGTGTGTGTGTGTGTG
>CAIGQV010013909.1:13224-23662 GCA_903798115.1 Danio jaintianensis
TGTGTGTGTGTGTGTGTGTGTGTGTGTGTGTGTGTGTGTGTGTGTGTGTGTGTGTGTGTGTGTGCGTGTGTGTGTGCGTGTATGCAGATGTTGCATGAGGAATGGGCCAATTATGGAGCTTTCTACAAATATCAGCCAATGGACCTTATCAGGTATCAGACATCAAATACTGTGCTAGCATTTGGTTCTGTTAAAGATGTTATTCTATACACAGATGGTTATATTGACTCATTTCTGGGAACTGTCAGATGTGTGTATTTTGGGGAAAGGCTATTAATAGTTGCCTCAAATCATGCGGTTTGTTAAAAAGAGCTGTTACTTAAGTATCCTTTAAGATTTTCACTTTGTAGGTGATGAAAAGCTCTCTATATAGACAGTGCACAGCATAAATGAGTATACACCCACTCTGAAACTGAACATTTTTATCCATTTCTTAGTGAATATAGACAATATATGTTGATGCATTTAAACAAAACTGTTTTATTAAACTTTAAAATTAAATTAAATTAAAATTAATAAATTTAAATTAAATTATTCATTAAAATAAGAGTGTGGTCACCTAAAATCTTTAGGAATAGAAAGATAATATATTTCAATTCAAATGAGGTCTTGCAATTTTTTTTTTACAAACTATAAAGATTTCAGATTTTTATGGTTCTCTTGATTTTCCCTCTTTATTAAAATTGTATTTAATGTTTTTCCGTAACATATTAATTGGAGTGTAAACATTTTTGCACCATAATCTTCCAGTTTTGGCTTTGGTTATAACTAATGTAATGCATATACATAAATATCCTGTTGTATAGCATCTTATAGAAATCATGAATGCCAAATTAAAGGGATAGTTCACCCCAAAATGCATCCATTTCAATTTTCAACTTTAAGTGATTTCAAACCTTAATGAGTTAAGATATGCTTTCTAATTATATTATTATAATATTTTAGGATATATTTTGAAGAATTTGGAAAACTGGTAACCATTGACATCCATAGTAGGAAAACAAATACTATGGAAGTTAATGGCTACTTGTTTCCAACATTCTTCAGAATATCTTCGTTTTTGTTGCATGACAACATTTCTATCTCTTTACAGTCTGCATACTGTTTGACATTTTCTGAGCTGATTATGAGGGGAAAAGCTCCGGAATGGACTTGAATGGAGATGACACATTTGTTGGTTGCTGGAAGCGTAATCAAAATAGCCAAAGTATTTTAATAATTGGTAATTGCTGTAACGTAAAAATCAATTAGTTACTTTACTGCATAATCCCGTTGCCTTTAAAGTTACAAGTTGGTTTTACTGGTGGTTTTACTCACTTTAAAACTGGTTTACTCATCCATTTAAAAGCAACTGGTTTACTCTCCTTTTTTAAGTAAAGTAATCTGGTATACTCAATTTTTTAGAGTAAAGTCAACTAATCGCTTTTAAAATCAACTGGTTTACTCATTTTTTAACGTAAAGTCAACTAATTACTTTAAAAGCAACTGGTTTACTCACTTCTTTTTAAAGTAAAGTCAACTAATCACTTTAAAGGCAACTAGTTTAATCACTTTAAAACTGGCTTACTCATCCGTTTAAAAGCAACTGGTTTACTCTCTTTTTTAAAGTAAAGTAATCTGGAATACTCAATTTTGTAGAGTAAAGTCAACTAATTGCTTTAAAAAAGCAACTGGGTTACTCACTTTTTTAAAAAGTAAATTCAACTAATTGCTTTAAAAGCAACCAGTTTACTCACTTTTTTAAAAAAAGTAAAGTCAATTGATCACTTTAAAATCAACTGGTTTACTTACATTTTTAAATTAAAGTCAACTAATCACTTTAAAAGCAACTGGTTTACTCACATTTTTAAATTAAAGTCAACTAATCACTTTAAAAGCAACTGGTTTACTCACTTTATTTAAGGTAAAGTCAACTAATCACTTTAAAAGCAACTGCTTTGCTCACTTTTTTAAAGTATCACAGCATACTAAACTGAATACTAAACAAATGTAGTTTTTAACCGCAAATGTATTTTTTGTACATTTGAGCTCTGTATCAGTGGCCAAATTTGCAGCTCTTTGATAACATGTTTACCTGCATTTAACAGGAAGTACTTTGGGGAGAAGATTGGCCTGTATTTTGCCTGGTTGGGAGTGTACACACAGCTGCTGATTCCAGCCTCGGCTTTAGGAGTCGCAGTGTTTCTGTACGGATGCCTCACCGTAGACACCAATGTGCCCAGGTAAACACTCACATACACATTTCTATCAGGTCTTTGTTACTGACTTGCACAAAAAAAATTAATCATCATCATTTACTTTTATACCATTTTATACCATTCTCAAGTGGTTGTAAACTTTTAGGAATTTATCTTTTTGTCAAACACAAAGCAATATATTCATAAGAATGTTGAGCAGACAGTGAGTACGCTTACATGGACACCATGATTTGAATACAATTAAGACAATACTCTGAATAAGAGTCTACCATATAAACAGCGATTTTTGATGACCATAATCCGACTAAAGTCATAATCGAACTAAACAGAAATCAAATTAATACGTGGAGTATTCCTATTTTAGTCGCATTATTGAAGTGCAGCACAGACATGTAAACACCTTAATCAAACTATTACCGTTTTATAGTCCTTTTCACTACTTTTTGCGACAGGATGCACACACGGCAGTTGTCAGGTGTTTGACGACAAATAAATGAGAAAGCTTCAAGCAAGAGAGCACATCTTTGGTGCGAGCGGGAAATGATGACTATGCTGAGAATCCTGGAAGAAATGGACATTATGAAGTACCTCCGAGTTTGTCGTAGGGGCATGAATGAAATGGCAGAGGTGGCCTATTGCTTGAGAATTTGTATCCGCTGTCATCTGTTTGCACGCATAGTGTGAGAAATTGACTGCAGTTGAACTTGTCACAAAATTAAAAACGAAATGGCCAAAATCACATATGGAGCCATGACGAATGACATTAATCGACATTAATCTAACATGTAAAACGGGAACATGAACATTCATAAAGCAACTCATGTAAACACCTTAATCATATTATTGTTTTATTCAGGTTAAGGCAAATAATTAGATTACTGATGCCCATGTAAACGTAGTCACTGACATAGGAACAAAAAATACAATGGAAGTCAAGAGATGTTTGTTCCTAAACTTTTCAGTATATCTTCCTTAGTGTACAACAAGAGAAAGAAACAGGGTTTGGAACAAGTAAAGGTGATTAAATGATAACAGAATTTTCAATTTTGGGTGAACTGTTCTTTCAAATGTTTTTAATATCCTCTAAGGTTGTCATTTTAATGCTTTATTTAGGATGTTTACCATTTTTCTTCCCCTTGAGAAACTGCTTTTCTTAATATAAGCTAACTACTTCAGATCAAACATAACTTTGAAAATTATAATTCAGTTCTTGTTTTCTTGTTTAGTGTAAAAAATAACAGTACTTGCATTGCAGTGGATTTGAATGATATAATCAATGATTAATTTCTCTTTCTCTTTCAGTCAAGAGATGTGTGATGAGCGTCTTAATTTCACCATGTGTCCTCTTTGTGATCGTGTGTGTGATTACTGGCAGCTGAGCAGTATCTGCAGTACGGCGCGTGCCAGCTATCTGTTTGATAACCACGCCACCGTCGGCTTCGCCATATTTATGTCCCTATGGGGTATGTGCATTTGATGACTAGCTATGTGCTCACTTTGCATTCATAATATATTAAGTAGTATAAAGAGGAATATTTAGTCTTGTGATTACTGTGCATGTGTATGTGTGTGTGTGTATTTTTAGCGGCAGTGTTTCTTGAACACTGGAAGAGAAGACAGCGATGTCTACAGCACAGCTGGGATCTGACAGGCATGGAAGACGACGAGGTGAGAAAAGTCCAAAGCATTTACTAGAAACAGGATCAAAGTCACTGAAAATCTCTCCCAGTAGGCTTTAAGTCAGCTTACAGCTACGAGCAAAGATTTGCTACTTGCTATAGTTTGGATTTGGTATTAGGGGAAGATACATGAGTGCAGGCAGTATTTGATTGTGTCAGTATTTTCACTTTGTTTTCTTATAAGAGAAAGTCTAAGGCCTAATCCTAATTCTACCTCTAAGGGCCAGGACACACCAAGCTGACAGTCAGCCGTTGGGCTTCATCGGTCCGGCTAGTTGGTTTAGTGCAGGGATGCCCAAACTAGACCCCGCGAGCCAAAGCTGGCACATGCTAACCTTTGATTTGGCCCACCATCCCATTTGAGAAGAGAGGGAGAATGATGGGGAGGGTTGGTTGGGGCGAATATCGCTGACAGAGATCGTCATTTCGAATTTAATCTAATGTTCTTTATTTTGTAATTTGTTTTGTAAATGAATCTTTACTTTTTCAAATGTAAATACTGTCACTCGACGGATATAGGGCAATGCACAAGACATAGGGGAGCTTAGTGTATTCAGCATTGAACTCCATTGTGTTGTTAATGGGATTATGTTTTTACTGTAATCACTTCATTATAAAAATTGTAAAATTTTGCATTAGATCATATAATTTAAAGCAATGTTTTGTAGTTACTTTTAAATATTAGGAAATAAATTAAGAAATTATTTATGGAAAATTGAATGTAACACACTTTGGTGTGTTTACCTTCGACCACAGCCCTCAGTCAAGTTTGGTTTTTAGCCCTTCATAAGGAAAAGTTTGGGCACCCCTAGTTTAGTGTGTGCGCCTCTCATCGAATTAACATCAGAGAACATCAGAAAGTCAGAGCGAGGTGACAACGAGTTGGATTTTGTTGGCACTAGTTGTTTGGCATCGGCTTGGTGTGTACCGGCCATTAACCCTTTCATGTGTTCACGTGAAAGGGGTCGGGGGTCCCAATTCTCTTTAGCTTGGAGACGTAGGGGTAAGGGGAAGGGTCATACAGCCTTACAAACAGATTTTTTAGGACCACACTACAAACGAAGGATATAAGAGTTTTCTCTGAATTCACCAGCTACAGCAGCAAAACCGAGCAAGGGGACCCATAAAGGTAAAAAAAAAAATGGGCATCAATAAGGACTTTTACCACAAACAAGCATCTGTTTTATTACATTCATAATGACGTTAATGTGTTACAGTTATGAATCGTTTTGAAAAAAGAAGCTAAACAGTAAACAGTAACAGTATCGCTCACAGTAGTTTCTTATAGTAGCTGCTACAAAATATTACACAACATATTTTAGATTCTGTTAACCTTACCGATCAATTTGATAGAATAATTCAGTCTGTCAAAAAAGTCTGGTGACTGTGAAAATGCTTTTTACAGAACGTCTGGTGCAAAGTTAATGTTGATTTCTTGTGGTTACATCCATGAATATAAGCACTGGAAATACAAAAATAGTATAGTTTCGTGCATCTTGGATCATGTTTTCTCTAAACTTATAAATATATGATCTTCAAATCCTATATGCAAATCAAACCAGGTTATGTCAACTAAAGTGTCAGATGCACGCATTTTTTAAAATTATTACTATTTTTTTACAGAAAAGCAAGCTATATCGCTCTTATTTGTAGTACAAAGGATTTTATATGTAGTCTACAGGAGGCTTTGTACTTCGCTTGTGTTCCAGTAAAAGGTGGGCTCTGTGATTACTGTCATTACAGGCTAAATGGAACAATCTATTTTTGTTGTACACATCTTTGGAGGACATCAGTTAAAAAACACCAAACTGTCACTGGTGTTACCAATCAAAATGCAGCATCACAGCAATGCAATGTGTGATCTTTTTTTACAGTCCTTTTTTTATACAATCCTGCTATATTTCCTATTTCTAACATTTACTCATTTGGCAGAGGGTTTGGAACATGATGTACTGTCAATTCAGTGTACACATTTTACTAATGCATGTTGTGTCACTATAACGAAGTGCTCTACCAAATGAGTGACATGAATCCCAGTGCATAGATGAAAGGGCACAATGCATTATGACATTTATTGTAGGGGCACTATTTCTATTTTATTAAACGCTCCTATGAGTCGTATTTCAGAAAAAAGTGACAAACATATGCTTTTATACACTCGACAGTAGGGCTGCACGATATTGGAAAAATCAGACATATTTAGTTTTTCTGCGATATGAATACAATTTAACCAGATGGCTTGAACAGCTTTATTCAGAAGGAATTAAAATTGTAGACTGATTGGGATGATTGTGTATTGATTGTATATTTTATACAATCAATCTAGGCATGGGCCGGTATAAGATTCTGATGGTATGATAACTTTGGATAAAAAATAAAAAAAATCACGGTTTCACGGTATCACGGTATTGTGATTACTGCTCTAAAATATATTCTTTTTAAATGTCTGGGTAAAAAACTAAAACTTTTTCCCTTTTGAACACACTATATTTTATTTTAAGAGACATTTAAAATATTTTTGAGCAGCAAATGAATTATTGACTTTCAAAAACACCCATTTCTTTACAATTTAAAACAGCATATCTTTTCTGGTGGAGATACTGTTGTCCTAAAAAATAAGAAAAAAAATGTAAACAAAAAACATCTTACATATACCATAGGAACGGTATAGCAGAAAATGTTGGCGGTTTTAAAACCTTGACTTTTCCAAACCATGGTATACCTTGAAAACGGTTATCGTCCCATGCCTAAATCAATCATAGAAAAAAATGTAATAAAATCACAAAGCATAGATAAATATAATGGAGCAAAGATAAAAGTGAAATAAAAGGTGCTTTATGGTTTTCTGTGGAGTCTAAGGGCCCTATCATACACCCGGCACAATAAGGCGTAAGACGTGTATGGCGCGATTTGTTGCTATTTTGCTATTAAGGAGGTGTGTTAAGGCGCATTGTTGGCACGTTGCTATTTTAAGGAACTAAAATAGACTGTGCCATTGACTAACTAAAAGCTGGTCTAAAGTCCAGCGCAGATCGCGTTAGTTATGCAAATGTGCCATGCAAATGTGCCATGGCGTGACGCAAATGACTCTTAAAGGGAATGGGAGATGAGACTCTGATTGGTCTAATGCACGTTATGCTCAAACACACCCATAACTCATTAAAAGAATGAGCACAACCCTGTTAGACCATGTGCCGGGCACAAACCGTATTTTTCCGTCCTTAAAATAGCAAAAGTGGATTCGGACACACCTTGAATGCTTTTGCGCCCTGCGCTTTAGACTTTGCGCTTAGATCGTTAAAATAGAGCCCTAACAGTATTCAGGTACAGAAACAGAATGATCAAAAATAACACTGCATAGTCTTCATCACAGAAATTATTCATTAAAATGAACTTTTATTAAAGTTACAAACGATACAATTTCTTGTGCCTGAATGCTTTAAACTTTTCTTGAAATGTCACAGGCCTTAAAAACATGCTGGTGATTAACTTTCACTATAATAGACTCTATTACCATTCAATTCTGCAGTGACTCCACCAATCTCATGTGTTCTGAACTGTTGTGCTTCTCAACTATAACCCTGACTCATCATTGCAGATCACGATATGTGACTATTGTCAATACACGCATTGTGATATCGATGCTGAAAGTATATATTGCGCAGCCCTATTTGACAGGCAGCCATATTTCACCATGATTCATGTCACTTCCAACATCTCCTCTTAACATTGATGTAACTACTGCTTATAACAGCTTCTCTCTTCAAAACCACTCCAGAGTCCCCCTTGTGAATATCACTGGAAACTCATAACGCAACTCGGTTCAAGTAGCATCTCAAAAAAACATAACACCAGATAATAGCCGAATCCCTCTAGAGCAACAGATTTCATCTTTCACACTTCATTAGGTGTATGAGAAAAATGCAAGCTTCTGAACCTTTCACCTGGGAGCTAAATCAGTTCCAAAGCGTGCGTGTTGTGTAAGTGTGGAAGCGGGTAGCGTGTATGAGTGTGTGATAGGACATGTGTGAGTAATGAGATTGTGTTTCTGCTTAAAGCATTGAGCTGAGTGGATGAAGGACTGCGCTCTCAACGGGGCACCATGGAGATCATGAGCGTCATGCTAATGCGAACGATAATGAAGTTCAATTACACCCGCATATTAAACAGTGTAAATATGTGTGTCTAACAGCATGTTTTCTTTGCTTTGATGCTCACCAATAGGAACGGGCTGAGGTAAACCTGTCTCTGTTTCTATACTGTTTTAGCATATTTCTGCACACTTCCCCCTTCCTCATCAAAATAACTGCGTTTTCTGAGCAGCAGGAGGGTCAGTTTTTTGCATTTGAGTCCACAGTGAGGATGTTTGATGAATCAACGCTGAATTTATAGGAGATTTACTGTGGATTAACCTTGTAGTAACCTGTGTGCCAACGAATCCTTTACCATGATTTTATACTATTAACCTCGATGCCATAATCCTGACCGCAGTGGCAGATAAACACAACCTTATTTTTGATGTCAAAAAATGCTACCTGCCACCTAAAATAGTCAATACCACGTCCAAAAAGTATGTACTTTTTTTGAGAAAAAAAAAAAAAAAACATACTTTTGAGTGTGTAACAGTAGAGTATGCAAGCTTTGGGACATACGTCATAATTAACGGACTGTTATGTTAGGCCTGTCACAATATATTGCACCAAAATATATTGCGATAAATTATATTATTGTCATTTTAAGACCATTGAGTATGCCACTCATTATATAATGCTAGAATGACAATATAATATCACCACAATGCAAGTACACTCTTCCAAAGAACAATTAATATTTTAATATTTAATTAGAATTTGAATATTTAATTGAATTATAGTGATTTTAACAATTCAACAATTAGACACTGGAATCAGAATGTGAAAACGCATATCCTAAATAAATAAATAATAATAAATGTTAACAAAAAAGTAACAGAGGCTACGATATCTGCTACCAGATCTATTTTCAGTTGTCAGACACCCACATGAAAATATACTATAGTAATTTATAGTAAATACTATAGTGTGTTTTTTATCATACTGACACTGACACCTCCAATAGAGATAAAATGTTGCTAGAATTGGTTTTTATGTACAGTCGTGGCCAAAAATTTTGAGAATGACACAAATATTAGTTTTCACAAAGTTTGCTGCTAAACTGCTTTTAGATCTTTATTTCAGTTGTTTCTGTGATGTACTGAAATATAATTACAAGCACTTCATACGTTTCAAAGGCTTTTATTGACCATTACATGACATTTATGCAAAGAGTCAGTATTTGCAGTGTTGGCCCTTCTTTTTCAGGACCTCTGCAATTCGACTGGGCATGCTCTCAATCAACTTCTGGGCCAAATCCTGACTGATAGCAACCCATTCTTTCATAATCACTTCTTGGAGTTTGTCAGAATAAGTGGGTTTTTGTTTGTCCACCCGGCTCTTAAGGATTGACCACAAGTTCTCAATGGGTTTAAGTTCTGAGGAGTTTCCAGGCCATGGACCCAACATTTCAACGTTTTGGTCCCCGAGCCACTTAGATATCACTTTTGCCTTATGGCACAGTGCTCCATCGTGCTGGAAAATGCATTGTTCTTCACCAAACTGTTGTTGGATTGTTGGAAGAAGTTGCTGTTGGAGGGTGTTTTGGTACCATTTTTTATTCATGGCTGTGTTTTTGGGCAAAATTGTGAGTGAGCCCACTCTCTTGGATGAGAAGCAACCCCACACATGAATGGTCTCAGGATGCTTTACTGTTGGCATGACACAGGACTGATGGTAGCGCTCAGCTTTTCTTCTCCGGACAAGCCTTTTTCCAGATGCCCCAAACAATCGGAAAGGGGCTTCATCTGAGAATATGACTTTGCCCCAGTCCTCAGCAGTCCATTCGCCATACTTTTTGCAGAAGATCAATCTGTCCCTGATGTTTTTTTTGGAGAGAAGTGGCTTCTTTGCTGCCCTTCTTGAAACCAGGCCATCATCCAAATGTCTTCGCCTCACTGTGCGTGCAGATTCGCTCACACCTGCCTGCTGCCATTCCTGAGCAAGCTCTGCACTGGTGGCACTCCAATCCCGCAGCTGAATCCGCTTTAGGAGACGATCCTGGCGCTTGCTGGACTTTCTTGGACGCCCTGAAGCCTTCTTAACAAGAATCGAACCTCTTTCCTTGAAGTTCTTGATGATCCTATAAATTGTTGATTTAGGTGCGATCTTAGTAGCCACAATATCCTTGCCTGTGAAGCCATTTTTATGCAACGCAATGATGGCTGCACGCGTTTCTTTGCAGGTCTCCACGGTTAACAATGGAAGAACAATGATTTCAAGCATCACCCTCCTTTTAACATGTCAAGTCTGCCATTCAGCCTGACATAATGATCTCCAGCCTTGTGCTCGTCAACATTCTCACCTGAGTCAACAAGACGATTACTGAAATGATCTCAGCAGGTCCTTTAATGACAGCAATGAAATGCAGTGGAAATGCAGTTTTTTTTTCAGGATTAAGTTAATTTTCATAGCAAAGAAGGACTATGCA
>CAIGQV010013911.1:0-12201 GCA_903798115.1 Danio jaintianensis
ACACACACACACACACACACACACACACACACACACACACACACGCATCATTACACTATACATAAAGCTTCATACTCCTGCTTAAGGGCTTCAGTGAAAAAATGAAATGCATCTCTTTCAAAGGCATCTCCGCTATTCATTTTGACCTATGTCAAAGCGAGCGATCTGTGATTAATTTGGCACAGAATAAGCTGTGTTTAATTACATTTTTCCCAATGTCAGTCCCTATTCATCTGCATTGTGGAATCTGATCTACGGCCACCTTTGTCCGCCCGGGGTTTGGATGTGTCTCCACATTCACCGCTTTACTAATGTGCCTGCTTTCAGATGCTGTGATGCACTGCTCAGGCTTTTCCAAATCTATTGAAAATCGCCTTTCCTGATCGTCTCTCTCCTTCATAGATCACGGAGATGTCCTCGAGATACCACCCTTTGGCTGCCAAGGCTCCTGGCTCAAATAACTCTCTCTGATAGCTGTTTCTGCACCGGTTGTATTAAATATCTGCACGGACACATTGGAAAAAAAACTGATATGCGGCTAATCTGCGGAGACAAATCTCCAGGGCAAACTGTGTGTTGAGAAAAGAGACGAAACATAAAAATAACATTTCACAATGACACCAGATGCTTGTCCACCTCTAACACAACAACAGACATTTCATTATCCTACAGCAAAGTTTTGCTCAAGGCGAGAGGAATGATAAATGGACCAGTCCGGCCTCGTGATACAGCCTTGCGGCTTTTACACTGTTTGTGAACAGATGTGGACAACATTTTTTGATAATGCAAGCCTGAAGGGGTGAGATACAAACCGACCAAATAAACCACACCAGTGTACATATAAAATAGACATAAGGTCTGATTTACTAACAGCTGGCACCAGCTCAAACTTTCTATCGGTGGTAATACAGCTTTGCTAAAGACACACAGTGACAATGTTGTGATGAAAAGGCATGGATGGTTATTAGAGCTCTATGGCAAAGTCCCTTTCAAGAAAAGTCAGTTAGTCCAAGACCAAAGACCTGTCTAAATCAATTGGGGCAATCCTGAAGTCTTGACAACTGCAAGCTGAACAATTAAACTACATATTTCAAATCAGCAACAACATTTGAAGTGAGTTGTCCCATTATCGTTGTTTTAAATTACCATTAAAACAAATAATTCCCAGTTTGCCCCCAGCTACTGCACATTTGCAAAGATTGGCATCTCCTTTTTATGGCTGTTTCAATGGTAACCAGAAGACGTGGTTATAAACACTAGAATAACAGAGACAAAACCTAAGCAAAGACTGGAGGACGACACTAGAAGAACATATATGGACATATAGGTCATGAGTTGTGATGTCTTTTCTCTTGTCAAAATCAACGCAGACAACGCAACCGGGTTTGCCATTACAAACAAGCAAATCTGTACAGACCCATGTGGCTATAAGGTCTGATGATTGGCTATTTTGAACAGAGGGCGGGGTTCTTTCACCATGATGGCCATACTGAACATTCCACTTTTCTGTGTTAATAGTAATGCGAGTGAACCTTCTTTGTATGTCTATCTATAGTCTTTGTCTATGGTCTTAATGAAAACCCAATGTAACCATTGATTTCCATAGTATAGGAAAAACAAATGGAAAGTCAGTGGTTACAGGCATTCTTCAAAATATCTTCTTTTGTGTTCAACAGTAGAAAGAAACTCAAACCGGTTTATAACAAGTGAAGGGTGAGTAAATGATTACATAATTTATTAGTTTTGGATGAACTGTCCCTTTAACACCCCCAAAAAACATAAATATTTGCTGCTAGGAGAAATTTATTTGTAGCAGAACACATTATCAGAACAAATTGATTACTAAGCCACATTATTTTTAATTTACCAAGCCACACAATATATATTTTATATTATATTTAATTTGTGCTGCTCTTGGTGGATTTCATTGGTCATTATGGAAATGAGCTGCTGTGTCTCTGTTCTTTTTCATTCCCACACAGTCAGTAGAATCGCCTGAAGAACTTTTCCCTCCCACCGGCACTTTTTATGAATTTGTGGTTTCACAAACAAGCTAATTTTCCTATTTAATAAATATTTAAATATGAAATATCAAATTCTATCTCCCTCTGCCTCTTTCTTTCTAATCCATACTAACACATTGTTGGGCTCTACACTGTTTGGAAAGCTCACAATTGACAGCTATTTGAAGGATTCTCTGTTAGTTCGCTATAACTACAGAGACAAGCGCTCCAGGTTACAAGAGAGACTTCAGTAAGAGTCTGTGCCATTGTCAAGCACATCAGTCTGACGATCAAACGGCATCATCCAGCTTTAAAGAGTCCTACAACACCACCGAAGCAGCAGCCTGTCTGATTGCTCACATCAAAAATATCATTTCAGGCAGATCTATTGTCAGATCCACTTGGGACTTTGGATGAGAATCAATCTTTTCTCTTTTTTTGCTTGGGGATCAAAATTGGCTTGCGCTCTATGCTTATTAGCTTCAAAATCATAGGAGCCAGTGATACGGGAAACACTGCACAAAACAGATCATTGCTCAGGTACTGAGCCAAGACAAATGCATAGGAACATTTGAAAGGTCAATATGTACAGTTGAAGTCAGAATTATTAGCCCTCCTGAATTATTAGCCCCCCCTCTATATATGTTGTCCCCAATTTCTGTTTAACGGAAAGAAGTGTGTTTTTTCAACACATTTCTAAGCATAATAGTTTTATTAAATCATTTCTAATAACTGATTTGTTTTATCTTTGTCATGATGACAGTACATACTATTTTACTAGATAGTTTTCAAGATACTAGTATTCAGTTCAAAGCCCAATTTAAAGGCTTAACTAGGTTATTTAAGTTAGGGTAATTAGGCAAATCATTGTATAGCTTGTTCAGTAGACAATCGAAAAACAAAATGCTTAAGGAGGCTAATAATATTGACCTTAAATTGGTTTAAAAAAAATTCAAAACTGCTTTTATTCCAGCCGAAATAAAACAAATAAGACTTTCTCCAGATGAAAAAATATTATAGGAAATACTGTGAAAAATGTGGAAAATATTAAAGAAAAAAATTCACAGGAGGGCTAATAATTCTGACTTCAACTGTATATGCATGTCAGTATGAATATGCTTTGCTTTAACGTTGTTATTTATGTATTTTGAGTGCTAATTTGGCGATGATGAGCACACATGGCTTTGCACACTAGTGCATCACTCATACAGTATATTAATCAAGCAGTAAAAAGCACATGCGAGACAATGTTGTCTTGTGCCATTTTAACAAGGAGTGGAAAGATAATTGTATGTTGACATGAAATTTATTTAATGCATTCATCAACATGAACTTATCATAATTATGTCAATACATAATTTTACCTCTCTACAAGGTAAAACTTTCCAGTTTCAGATTTCTTTTTGCCCCATTATATTTTATAGCAATGTTTCATACCTACAGAGCAATGGGGAAAAAAAGACCACTTAAAATGTATCTGTATTTATTAGGTATGAGTTTAAGTATTAATGTAGGTCATTTTTTCCAAAAAAAAAAATAATAATAATAATTGTAGAATAAATATGTAAATATAAATTGGACTTTTAATTGGAGCAAGTTTAAGTACCAATTCCCACTATTAACTACTGGTTTATTACCTGCTTATTATTAAGATATTGACTGTTTATTAGTACTTATAATATGAGTATATGAACTCATTTCACATCCCAAATCCTACCCAATACTGTACCTAAAATTTCAAAATATGAATATAATATGAAAATAAAGTTTTCCACCTAATATGAACTCCTGTAATTTAGAACATTAATAGTGTGTTGTATAAAATGACATTTAATATACAGACATGTTTAAAAAAAAATAGAACTTTTATTGTTATTTATGCAAACAAAAAAATAATGCTCTAAATAACAAAATGTATATTCAAAATATGAAGATATGTCATCAGTAGTTTACACAATATAACAAACATGTAACCTCATGCAAACACATAACCATAAATGGTAGATCTCTTAGATTAAACACTCATTTATTTTATTATTATTATTATTATTATTATTATTATTATTATTAATAAATATCACGTTCTATTCTCACTTTTTAAGATGTTTTGTTGGTAACACTTTAAAATAAAGTTGTATAAGTTATATTAGTTAATGTGTTTACTGTAGTAACATGAACAAACAATGAACAATACATTTATTACAGTATTTATTCATCTTTCGTAATGTTAGTTAATGGAAATAAAGTTGTTCAATGTTACAGTAGCTAATGTAAACTCACAGTGTATTAACTAATATTAACAAGCATGTATTTGTATTTCAGTAATGCATTAGTAAATGTTGAACTATGATGAACAAATACTGTACAAGATTGTTCGTTATTACAGTAGTTCATATCAGTAAATACATGAACTAATTGAACCTTATTGTAAAGTGTGACTGTTTTGTTTCACATGTGCACTCACAGATGCAATTACACAATCTCAGTTATTAATCATCCGTCTGATTGTGATGTACACAATCTCATGCTGGATTGTGTGGACCGGCGGGTCAGTATACAGACTGTGAGCTGGACGCCTCATAGAGCAAACTGTGTGCTTCAGAGCTCAAAGTGACGCTGGGAAGGTCACGCCAAAGTTATTTCACTCACTTAGTCTGGGTTAATTAAGGCAGGGCTTTCTCTCCAAGGGGGAAAGTTTTTTTTTAATTAAGGAATTACAGAAACAGCAAAGACGTCTACAGGAAGTCCACGAAACGCAAAGGTAAAACACTCACATATGAAAACACAGCAGAGATTGAAAATAAGCAGTGTGACAAAACAAAGAAAGGATTACATATTTGCTTAGACAGATTAGCGCAGTAGCTAGCGCTCACTTTAGCAGATTTCTGCCGGCATTAAATAAGGATTAAACTCTGCTTACTGTATTCAACTGTGTAAAAACAAAACAGAATGCTGTTTTCTTGAACCGAGTCAAAAGAGGAGGCTGAAAACGGGAAAGTTCAATGTTGTTTGCCGTCTGCTGGAGCCAACACAACAGAACTGCAAATGTCCTCATTAAAAAATATATGAATGTTTTATGGGTTGGAGTTAACGAGTGTGTAATGTGGCCTGTGATGACCGAAACTAATGAGGGAAAGGTAATGGTAAATACGACGCCAAGGACAGAACAATTTAATTGGCTTCATGCCTGTATTCATTTCAGATTGATTCCATTCCAAATGTATATTTATGAACTGTCAGAAAACTTAAATATACACACATTTCCATGAATATAGTGATGAAACGCTACATGTTCAAGGATTTAGACTTGAGTTACTCGTGATTTGATTTCTTCCCTTAGAATTCTGAATTTATATCTCACAATTTTGACATTTTTTAAATTGCTATTTTGAGATTAGGTCTCACAGAATGTACTTTTTTTCCCCCTTGAAAATCTGAGGTTATGTCCTAATTGCAAATCTTTTCCACAGAAATCTCAGAGTTCTGACTCACATATATGAGTGTACATCTTAAAGTTCTGAATTTTGTCCTTGAAATTTTTAATTTACACAACTTTTTTGTTTGTTTCTTTAAATCTTACAGTTCCGACTTATTCTACTGGCAGTTTTCACTTATTTTCTCATAATTTAGAATTTCCTTTTTTGAAATTCTTCTATTTCCCTAAAATTCAGAGTTTAAATCTCGCATTTTATACATATGTAATACGTTTTTCACACAAAGTACTATTTGTGAAGAAAAAATGCCGGAAATGTGAGATAAAAAGTCACATTTAAAAAAATATATATATATCATAAAAACTCTTTTTAATTTATTTTATATAATTTGTTATATATATATATATATATAGATATATTATTAATTATTATTATTATTATTATATATTATTATTTAAAATATATAAATTTATTTATTCAATATTGAAAACTTACATTTAATTTAAATTGAATAATTAATACTTGTGTTGTTCAGTCATGCTTAATAGTTCTTTTATTTGATAAAGTGAATGGATGGATGTTTCGAATTAATTTTGTTTCAGTTGCCATGTGTCACAAAAACTGGAGCATGAGACAAGCTCGAGAGGTGGATCCATGTGCAGCAAATGTTTATTGAAAATAAATCAGGAACAAAACAAAAGGGCAGAGAAACAAATAAGCGAAAAACTAAAACTCACAGAGACCAGCCACAACTCAGCTACCACATTCAACAACAGACAAACACTCACTGAAATACAAGGGCTATTTATACAGGTGGCAACAATTAGGCTAAACAAATGGATGAGGTTACAAGGGGAGGAGACACTAAGTACGTTTCCATCAACCTATTTTTATGCGCATTTTGGATATGCGCATAAAACATCGGTTGATGGAAACGCTAAGATGCGCATAAATTTTGGAAATGCGCATAAAAAATGTATGCGCATAACTGAGTAGGATAAACTTTTTATTCGATAAGAAAAGATGCGCATAAACTGCGATGGAAACACTTTTACCGAACAAATTCCAGTGTGCGCATTAAAAAAAGGTCATGTGATTTGGTTATAAGAGATCATGTGATGATAAAAATGTTTGTAAATGGACAAACCAGCAGGCTGAGCACATTGTAAAGCATCTGAAATGTTGTTTTGGTCATTCTAAAATGCCTTAAGCATTTCAGTATTAGTGTTATTATATTATTAATGACCTTCAGAATTGTTAAGTGCGTCTGTGCTCCGCGTCTCACGCCTTCAAATGCCACCACGCGTTCACTGCGTGTCAGCATTGCCTTCTGAGGCGCAAGTCATTTATTAAATGAAGAAAAGATTCACGCAGCTTCTCCTACCTCAGCAAATTCCGTTTTTACTGTTGATATTTGGTGCCATTTAATCAGGAAGTGACGATTTTGTTCTCTTTGACTCGTTGGATGGAAACGCTGCTTTATTCGCACATCTTTTATGCGATATTCCAGTTTTGCGCATAAAGTTATTTCGCATTTTTGGATGGAAACATAGCTAATGACTCACCAGGGCAACTAACAGGGGTAACCCTTACAATTAACATAGGTGTGGCACAAGAAAGGACAACAGCAAGGAGTAACAGACACATAAAACCGTGTCAGACACATACAAAGACAGGGCTGGGACTGTAATGCTGTGTTTACACCAGATGCGGAACGCGCGTATAAATCGCACTATTCGCGTGTAAATAGACGCGTGAACATTTTAGTTTACTCGCTTCATTCGCGCGTCAAAATTCGCTTCATTCGCGCGTCAAATCTGCTCCATTCGCGCAAGAAAATCACTTCACCGTAGACGTGGATTCGCGTCATGGGCGGGGCTGCCCGGTGACTCTAGCTTCTTTGCTAAATGGCTAACATTGATTTTATTGAGAGAATAGCTGTGTTTATGTGCTTTAGGAAGACTGAAAAACAGCGTCGATTCGTTTGGAGCCGTGCCTGAGTCCACTAGATCCATTCTGAGGTGCACCAGCTCTGTGAGTTCATAAACTCCTCCAGAAACTAAACCTGGATGATGGAAGCTTTCAGCGGTGCTTCAGACTGAGCCAAGCCCAGTTTGATGAACTGTTGTCTGGTGTCGGCAAGAGGATTTCCCCTCGGGACACCAACAACAGGCGATACGTCATAATCACGCCCATACAAAACAAAGCTCCTGATTGGTTAACGCGACGAGAATGTCCGCCAAAGTTCAAATTTTCCAACTCGAGCGATTTGCGCGATTCGCGCTTTAACCGCGTCAAACGCGCAAAACACTCAATCCGCGCTGCGCCATTCGCGCGAATCGCGTCATTCGCGCGTATCGCGCCGCAGGGTGTCTATTCGCGTCTTTGCATTGACTTAACATGTAAATCACTTGCGCTTGACGCTTCTTCCGCGTCTGGTGTGAACGCACCATAACACCATGTCAAAAAAATGCATTGTATTCCAATTTTTAAAAATCTTTTAAATATTTAGGCCTTACTTCTTCAATCATTTCTGTGTGTGTGGATTTCTGCAGACTTAAGCCGACTCAATATACCACTTTCCACAAGACTAAAGAACAGAAACCATTCTAATGACACTGTATGGCATTTCATTAAGATTTATCTTCATTGAAATTAAGAGCATGAACCAAACCAGTTAATTAGAAGGGTGTCTGCATACTTTCAGCCATATAGTGCATTTTAAGAGAGAGATGACATGAGAAATTGCAAAAGAAATAAGAATAAATCAAAACTATCACAACCCGGTGAAGGATATTCAGCTTTAATCACAAAAGCACATTAATCATATTCCTGTGGGAGAAATAGCCACAGAAAGGTTCGAATATTTCATCTCAAATGATTCTCTTGAGCTCAGTGTGTACGAGTTGAAAAAGATTATTTTCACTCACTTGAAAAATTACAAAAAAACACTTGAGTTAGTGACTGAACAGAACCATACTGGAAAGCACCTTTTTTTTCTCTCTAGCTTTTGTCCACATGTAAATAATGACTTAATGGATTTTTAGCCTCGGCAAACAGAAATTAAACCATACCTTACGCAGCACGTCTTGGATAATTGCGCAAAGACTCATTCAGTCAAGGGACAAATTGACACTCAGCAATGTGAATCAATGAGCATGCGTCTTTATTGTGGAGCAAGGGGTCGTTAATCCATTGCGCAGTCAGGACGGGTGGACAGACGTGCCCGGGACGGATCTATTTGGCTGTTAATCTGACCTTCAGATGTTATGCATGGACAGTGCTCTTCTATTGGCTTTTAATTACCTGCGTGAGAAAGTCCATTTCTATGGGAATTGATTCTGCATTAAGCTCTCTTTCATCAAAACACAAAGGGGTAAGAGTTGGTAGACCACACAAAGCTTCATTTGGAGGAGATAAAAAAGCTATTTCTCTTGATGTGTTGGTCTTTACTGGAGCAAATTATTACAGTTGGGCGAGATGCTAAATTCAGAACTGCAATACAAATTGTGAGTGTGACTTGAACCTCCATCTGGCAAAGGAAGTGATGTGCATTTCCAACACAGGCTCATTGTGAAAACGTACCTCCGAATACATTTCTGGAGAGCGTGAATTATGTAGCCAGAGCTACGTATGGCTGCATTTCGTCTTTCGTCTTGCAGTTCGCGGTATGACACTGCCGACGGCTTCTGTTTCTTTTAGCGCTACCAGCTGACCGCTTACGTCCGTGTGGACAGCTTTTCCGCTGTTACCAGTTTGCCCAGTAGCTCGCTATGCCGGCGGACTTGAGATGCAGAGAGGAGTTGACCACGACGACGGGTTTCAAGTTCAGCGAAGAACAGTTCCAGAAAGCACGTAAGACAAAAACAAAAGGTAAAAAATAGAATAAACAAGTAAATAACAGGGTGAGAACGTGAAAACGCTGTAAAAATCAGGCGGACGCGAAGGCTTTCCTTTTTCTGGATTGCTTTTGAAAACACTGTCGGTTGGGTTTAAGGAAGGGGGTGGGTGGGGGGATTAGTCGGTTGGTCAGTCAGTCAACAGCGGCCTCTGGTGGATTTACGGGAGAAGAGCAGGCGCAAATGGCACTCGAGAGAGAAATTTGAGATCTGAAAAAGCCTACACAGCGGCCTCTGGTGGATTTGTATGAAAATGTATCTCCTGGGATGTATTTCACGCCGTCCAGAAATGTATATATGGGTACGTATCAATAATAAGCCTGGGTTGTGGATTCTTTTAAGTTTTTTTACTTTGAATCCTACTTTTTTAGCGTTCAAATTTGAATTTAATCAATCAATCAATCAGTCTGTCTGTCTGTCGATCAAAATATAAATTAACTGTTACTATGATTGTATACTAAGTAATGCGGTCTCATTGTTCAATTAGGTACTTTATTATATCTGTTGTAATATTGTATAGTTTTATCAAGTAATTAACTGTTGTTGATTGTGCTATTTTAAGTAACGCATACAATTTAAAAACAGCCTTTCATTACATTGCTTGAGTGAAACATACAAAGAGAAAATTGTTAAATGTACTTAAAAATACTCAAATCAGTGTTGTTCATATAACTTAAGCTAATTAGACTTAAAAAATATTCATTCATTTTCTTTTCGGCTTAGTCCCTTTATTAATCTGGGGTCACTGGGAAACATCCATACACACTCATTCACACACATACACTACAGACAATTTAGCCTACCCAATTCACCTATGTTTTTGGACTTGTGGGGGAAACCGGAGCACCCGGAGGAAACCCACGCGAACACGGGGAGAACATGCAAACTCCACACAGAAACGCCAACTGACCCAGCCGAGGCTCGAACCAGCGACCTTCTTGCTGTGAGGCGAACGTGCTACCCACTGCGCCACCGTGCAGCCCATTTTAAAATTAATATTTTTTTATTATTTAAGTTTGGTAGAATTGTAGTCATATTTCTTTACTGATGTTATTATTATTATTATTAGAATTATTATTAGAATAAATAATTGTTATTTGAATATATTATTATTATTATTATTATTATCACCATTATTTGTATTACATTTTGTTTATAAAGTTCAAATGCATGGTGTTTATTTATTTATTTATTAATAACAAGATATTTAAAGTGCCGCTGTTATGCTATTGTAACTTAAAAATGAACATTACTGAATATTAAAAAAAATATTATTATTAATATTAATGTTAATATTAATAATTGCAATACTACTTAAGTTTGGTAGAATTACAGTGATAATCATTTACTGATTTTATTATTATTCAAATTCATTATTAATGTTACTATTTGTGTAAAAGATTATCAAGTTCTAATGCAATTTATTTATTTATAAATAAAGAGATTTAAAGTAGAACTGTTATGCTATTTTAATATGTTATGCATGTTAATAACTGTAATACTGCTTAACTGGAAGAATTGCTGTGATATTTCTTTACTGATGTAATTATTTTTATTATTATTATTATTATTATTATTATAGATTTAAATAATTTTATAAAATGCTTCAATTCAGTTCTATTACAGCGATATTTCTTTCTTTGTTATTCATTATTTATTTTTTACACCACTTTTTGTTATAAAAGCATCTGCCAAATCTGTTCAGCATACAAAGCGCAGAATTAAGTTGTTGACCATCCGTGTTTGTTTTTTTTTTTTTGTTTTTTTTTGGGGCCTGTATGAATGTTTAATAGTTCAAGTCACGTCGCTTAAAGAGATGATGAATTTCCCTTTCATAGTCGGAGTTTAGACATTTATTGAACATCTGTTCGAGCCTGGATAAGTTCAGACAGCGTTTTGCAGTTTAAAAAAATGCTGGCAAAAGAGTCCGGGAAATGAGAAAGACTTGTGCGTCCAAAGTAGTGTGTATATATGTGTGTGAATACGTCTGTGTTAGCACAACTTTGAACAGGACCTTGTGTGTGACCCAAAATCCAAAGACGCAAGCCTCTTTACGCTTTTCAAAGATCTCCAAGTCGTCTAGTCGCTCGCCTGATAGAAACCATTTTGTCCTTTGTCACAAAGCAAAACGCAGAAGCGGCAAGAATAATGCATCTGAAAAATCCATTAGGACTTCATCTGCATCAGAAAGGCTCTGCGAACGGAAAAGCAATGGGTCATTGAAAGGCAGAGTCCCGCTGCTTGTCTGGCTTTCACATTGATGGCGAATGTTCGTGTAAGAGGTTTTTTTGTGTGTTCGTATGAGTCTTTATCTGTGTGTCACACCTCATGCCTGTTCAGAAAGTATTGAGACTTTTGTTCAGTTAATTGTTAGTTATTTGGCTTTGCTTCAGGTGGAGCAGCCGCCTCGCTTTATGCCAGCAGCAACTGGAAACCATATTTTGTGCCAAATTTGACATTTTTCACATTTGCTAATTCACAAGCTTGAAGAATGGCACATTTATCTTTAGCTTTGTTTGCCATTGTCTGTTTGTCCTTGAATGGAATATGGAACGATGAACAGAAATTGTTGTGCGATTCTGTCAGTAAAATTCAAACTTCAAAAAGCAGCTAAAACAGCTTAAACATACAAATAATACTTTAAGATTGTATCCTTATAAGATATTGAATTTCAAATATTAGACTTACAACTTATATATGTGTTGCTACTTTTTGATTGATTGATTGTGCCATCATACAGTTAAGTTTATTGGTTGGTTGGTTGGTTGGATGGATGGATGGTCGGTCGGATGCATGGATGGATGGAGGGATGGATGGATGGTTGGTTGGTTGGTTGGTTGGTTGGTTGGTTGGTTGGTTGGTTGG
>CAIGQV010013912.1:0-14107 GCA_903798115.1 Danio jaintianensis
GAACGGCTCATTTTCAGGTGGGACGTCTGAGAATGCAGAACTGATGAATTAAGAGCGGCGTTTTGGCAGGCACACAAAAAGAGGGAAATGTTTCTGTTCCACAAACTTCCCCCCACACCAGGGCTCAATCATTAAACATACTGTGCATCCATTAATGGAAAAACTCCATTTGCATTTATTTTACAGGCAGTGGGCCGCTCTCAAACAATGCAGGCTTTGTGTTAAAAGATGATCCTCAACTGCCGTTTTCACTTTTAACAATGTCTGAAACTCCAGGCTAATTCATTTCCATGGCAGACAGGAACAGTGTGCAGTAAGCAGACATTTAAAGTGAAACTAACAAACCTGTGTGAATGTCTTTGTGTTTGTATGGAAGACAAAAGGAGGAAGCAGAGGGAGCGATGGTCCTACAGTCTGCTCACACTTTTAGTTCAGATCTTTTAAGCGGTTTGATTTGATAGGACCAAATTAAAGAAAATTACACATTTAGTTCAGATGCTATAGCTGGGTTTGTATTAGTGTTGTCACGATACTGGAATTCGATACCAATCGGTACTGAAATTTTAACGTCCATTTCCTGCTAACATTTGAGCGCGTTCTTAAACAGCGCTGATTTGCCATTGTGTTCACGTGCTCAACAGAAATGACTGTGATTGGCCGTGAAGGTCATCAGTTCACTGAACTCACCGCTGATTACTGAGTGTAACTACAGATACAGGGACACTGGAGCGTTTTAAAGCTGTGAAGATCTGTCGATTCATCAGCGGATCGCTCGTATGTCAGCTTATAAACAGACCAGCTGATCTTCACGGCTCTTTAATTGCCAAGTTCACAAATGATGTCACTGATTTGGTGGGGAAAAAAAACACACAAAATGACGTATATCCAATATAAAAAGTAATTGTGGACTGGATTTTTTTTTACCTTTTATCACAGTCTTGGACATGTGAACGATTAGTAACAACATTGGCTTTGATGCATTGTTAGATTTTCATTTGTTCTCCCTAATTTACAGTCGGTGGCTGTTATTGCCCCATTGACTTCCATTAGAACCACATTTGATGGTGCATAAATACACAGTCTTTGTTTCTGTTTACTCCATGTAGTTCTGAGAGCTGAGATGCATATTTTGATTTTTCTCAGGCACATCAAGGTAAGTGCGCAAAGGTCACTCTCACACGCTCAGACACACATTTTAATTTGCTGTTATACTCCATATAAAATCCAGAAACTAATCTTTTTTTTTTTGCACAGGCCTATCTAAAGGGTTAATGCTGCCAACTGATGATTAATAGTAAAAATTACAAATGATACCTCTTCCCAGCAGGGAAAACCACCAACGATCAAAAATGCATGATTACATGCTGTCATGGTTTTGTAATTAAAAAAATGTGGTTATAATGGAAGTCAATGGGGCAAAAACAGCCCCCAACAGTAAATTAGGGAGAAAAAATGAAAATCAACCAGAAACAATACATCAAAGGCAATGTTGTTTCACATGTCCAAGACTTTGATAAAAGGTCACAAAAATCCAGTCCACAATTACTTTTTATATTGAAAATACGTCTTTTTGTGTGTTTTTTGACCAAATCAGCGACATCATTTATGAATTTGACAATTAAGGAGTTAAAATCCTGTAATTTTCAAAGCAATTTAGTAGTTTTGATCAGGACTGAAGTTGATTAACAGATTTATGCAAAAAAAAAAAATCTGCATACAAATTTATCTGATGCATTTTTACGGTAATTTAATTTAAAAAGGGTAGTAAACTTGCCCAGAGTGTATAGTTGAGGTTTTTAAAAATTTCAAAGCATTTCCCAAAATATGTCAAAATAAGATGTCACCAAAAATCATTCTGCTAGCTGAAACACAGAGAAAGTTATGGCCAAACTAAGACTCAAAATCACCCCAGAGTGGATGAAAACATCCCCAACAGTACATAAGGGTTATGAAGCATTTACAACAGTTTTCTGTCGTTAAAAGTGGACAGACCATTAAACAAAGGCTCTGAATCTGTGCTTGTAGTTTTTCAAGAACATTCTCAATGTTGACAGCTGATCAGCATCATCAGTTCGTCAATACACCGGTCTCTGGCTGACAGATCTCTGCTTCAGAGCCAACAAAACACATCTTTGATGAAGCACAGCCGTAATTGACACACTTTAAAACCGATTTCCCCACTCTGTCGTGTTGACATTAGCGATTAACACACAAAAACAATCACACGCACGTACCTCATGACGTTTCCATCAAGCGTTGACACACAAATGACCACAGCGAGCGGCGTGTCAGAAGCTCATATCGCCATTGTAATCGGGCAGCAGACCTTTGACCATGTCAGAAATTATATAAAAATCAATGATAAACAACTGAAAAATCATTTGGGGTGGTGCTCGTGGCTGTGTTTGCTGGTCATGCTCTCATTTCATAGGACAATGATCCGCGTCTTCTTCGCGGCGTTAACGGTTGATGAAGGGCCGATTTTAAGAGAGGCAGACCGCCACCTGCCGACGGGGAGGATAAAAGGCGCGCAGTCAGCAGTTGTTACACAAATAAATTAATTTTATAGTTAATTTTTTAAAACCCAAATCATATCAGCATCTGTTATGTTTATGAATAGTAATTTATGGTAGTTCAAATCTGAAATAAAATCCTCAGTCTATTCAGCTTTGTGACTTAGGATACTACCTCACTACTAAAATTAATACATTATTTTGTGTAATTTTGTTTCACATCGCAGTCTGGATTTGCATTTATACGTCACAATCTGCAAACAACGTTCATCTGTATGTAATTGTAGTCTCAAACAAAAGACAATTGTGGTCAGAAGTGTGTTTTGCTAACACGATTAGCGCATTTGCGCCATCTAAAGGAACATATTTTATATTGCCTCCACATGATACATTTAATTTTAAGATACATTTACATTTTAATTGACGAACCAATCATTTGGATATTTGGAGAGATGTCCCTGCTGAAAAATCCAGCTTAAACCAGCCTACGATGGTTGGCTGGTTTTAGCTGGTCGACCAGCCTGGTTTTAGAGGGGTTTTGGTCATTTCCAGGCTGGTTTCCAGTCATTTCCAGCCTGGTCTTAGCTGGTCAGGCTGGGAGATGACCAGCTAAAACCAGCCTAGCCAGACGGAGCCCCATGTCCAGCTTAAACCAGGCTGGTCAAGTTGGTTTTAGCTGGTTTTAGCTGGTCATTTTCCAGCCTGACCAGCTAAGACCCGGCTGAAAATCAGCCTGGAAATGGCCAAAACCCCTCTAAAACCAGGCTGGTCGACCAGCTAAAACCAGCCAACCATCCTAGGCTGGTTTAAGCTGTTTTTTTCAGCAGGGGTGTATCAGTGTCGTGCAAATGTCTTAGTGATTCTGGAGAAATACAGTTCCCTTTCCCTTTTCCCTTTAATAACAGTAAGTTCTGATAGACCTATTCTTTAATTGGGGCATATTTTCATTTGATCACTCGTTGGTTTCAGTACTATTTCAAGCATATCAGTCAAAACAGGTCATCTGATCTGTATATGACAGCAGTTCTGCTCTAACTATCACTATCTAAATCATAAATAAGAAGATTTTAACATTTAAAAAACCTGACATTTTATGTTACGAATGTTGCAAGCTCTAGGAATAAATATATATGCAAATTAAACCTCTAATAAATAGATAATACTAAATCACTTAGTTTGTTGTGTGTGGAGCTTATTATGCTAATAAGTATTGTTGTTGTCAATAATTAAAATTTACACCAGTCAAATTCAATAGTTCTGTCATATTAGCTCTATAGCTGTGGGACTAAAACTCGTCAAGTGCTTAAATCCATGCAGGCCTAACTGTGTGGCAGCATTTTTATTAACATTACATGGTTCACAAAGACTGCTGTAATTAGTCTATTTAAGCACATAACTTGAAGAGCAGCATTGTCTGTTCAATTCAATTCAATTCATCTTTATTTCTATAGCGCTTTTACAATGTAGATTGTGTCAAAGCAGCTTCACACAGAAGATTATAGTGAATTGGAATGGTGTCCGTTCAGTTTTACAGTGTTCTTGTACACGTGAGCAGCTCATGGTAACAGTGTTTTCAGTGTTTTGGTTTAATCATAACTCTGAACAAGTGCTGAAAGTTGCTTAATAATAAATCATTTAAAAAACAAATGCGACATATGCCAGACATCTTCTCAGGATTGTAATGAAAGGTTTCAACATTTGTAGTAAGCAAAAGTCAAGCATTTTCCTGTAGACTCGCTCAAAATAAAGCACAAAAAAACCCAATCAAAAATATTAGTATATGCATATAATAATTATAAAACAGTCCAGTACTGCTACATTGATATTCCTTCATTGATTTAAGTTTTATAATGTGAAAAAAATCCTTAAAAGAATTGCAATTACATATTAAATATTATGAAATGCAATTAAAGCGATATAAAAAGAAATGCAATTAAATATTACATATTTTGTAAAATAAACATGGTGGCTCAGTGGTTAGCACTGTGGCCTCACAGCAAGAAGGTTGCTGGTTCGAGTCCCGGCTGGGTCAGTTGGCATTTCTGTGTGGAGTTTGCATGTTCTCCCCGTGTTGGCGTGGGTTTCCTCCGGGTGCTCCGGTTTCCCCACAGTCCAAACACATGCGCTATAGGTGAATTGAATAAACTAAATTGTCTGTAGTGTATGAGTGTGTGTGTGTATGGATGTTTCCCAGTACTGGGTTGCAGCTGGAAGGGCATCCGCTGTGTAAAACATATGCTGGATAAGTTGGCGGTTCATTCCGCTGTGGCGACCCCTGATGAATAAAGGGGCTAAGCTCAAGGAAAATGAATGAATATTTTGTAAAATTGTAATTACATATTTTTTTACATTAAAAAAATCTAAATTTTCTCATTTGACAATTTGCATGATACTAAAATTAATAAAGTGGCATCATCAACAAAACACAAGACTGCACTGCTGCGATTTGCATCATTTATTTCACATATAGGTGTTTCGGAAACGATTTCTGAGGAACCAATTGTCCCTCAGCAAACGACAACTGAACATGACAGATTTTCTTAAATCAGCACAAACGACAACAAAAAAAAAACCAACAACAAAATACAACTCAAGTGGAACATAAACTAATAATAAGTTCACTGTTAAACCCAAAGATATTGCCAGTTTCTGCTGACCAACTTGTGCCTGGCATGCCCATGATTCACACAATAAACATTCAAGCCACAGGGCATAGAGGAAAACCAGTCAAGAAATCACTCCAACCAACAATACAGAATAATGCCAATTATAAAAAAGAGGATCGTAGCAGTTATGAAAAGTCAAATAGCCCAAGGTAAAATAATACTGAACTAATAATATATCCAAGAACATCTATTTAGTTTTTAAAAAAAAGCAACACTCACTACTTTTTGCAAACGACTGGTTTAGATATCATCACACAGAAACCATTGTAATCAAATTTTCCAAATGTACACAAGCAAAACTTTGAGAGAAAGGATTATGTTTGCAAACTCATCGTTCGATTTTTAATAGCTAATCGCGCTTCTTTAATTTAACTGTGACCTTCTGACTTTTATTAATAGGTGGTGTCAGTAAACAACTTTTTTATGCAACAATATGGAACCTGAAATGTATTTACAGAAGCCGTCTGAGACCCCAGAACACTTGTGTTTGGTCACGTGATTGGAGGATGATTATGAGGTGGATTTATGATGCTATTTAAAGCAAGTGGAAAATATTATCCGGGTGTGCGTCTGGAGTGATTCGCTCAGATTAGTATTATTATTAATAATAAGTGATGTTCAGCGCTTACTATTATAGATTATTACTATTACACAGAGTTAAACACTCAAATCTAAAGCTGGCTATGTGAATTTATTCAAAAGGGTTCATTTGATATAGGTTTATTATACAAGTATTGTGTTATCCAAAAACAACAGATAATAATTTTGCATATAGACTCACCACCAGAATCCACTCTGGCACAGATGATGTTTTAATATTGGTATAAATTAGTTGAAAAGAACAAGGCATACTGGAAGATTTGAATGATTCATTTGCTTAGTTTATTAAAGCCATTTTTCACTTGCTTTTCTCATATTTCTAGTAAACAAAAAGCACACGTATGAGTTGCAGCATCTGGATGAAGGTCCAGGGCCGACATGCACCATGGGTAAAAGCATGCAGAGCAGCGTCATGTGATGAAAATCACTCCAGACGCACCGGACATCTCCCATCTAGTAAAATCTTACCTTACCTGCATTGCTTATGAAGAAAAAAAAGAGATATAGAAATATTGGAGAGAGATACAGGGAAACAATTTAAGATTTAATGCTTACAGGAATGTAAAATGAAGAATCTCCCTTAAAAATAAAAAATAAAAATAATAATATTATGATTTTAATGTGTGCATTGAAACCAAATAATAATAATAATATCACTGTTTTTATTTAATAAATGTCCACTGATGAATGAGATCAAAAACAAAGACGTGAGATGAGATGATAGGGTATGCATGTGCTGCATGTTCACAGTATGTACAACTGATGCGCATCTATGTGTGTGTATGATTTGCAGGGGATCATGGCTGTTTCCTGTGGGAGAATGGCAGGTCGGAGGTGAGAGGTCAGTGTCTAAGGGTCACAGTGAGTTAGAATGAGGTCAGACTCGGGGCAACTGCTTTTCAATGAAGTCCTTCACAGCAGACATCTCCTGCAGAGCAAATCACAGAGGAGTTTGGGTGTAAGAAGTTATGTGAACATATTTAATGCAACTACTGTATTGCAGAGATGCAGCTCTAAGAGGGCGGGGCAATGCAAAATGGGTGGGACTAACACTGTGTGCTCATAACTACATGCAACGTAACAAGATTCCAGCGACAAGCAATTTGCTTATACGTGACAGAAATAAATGTCACGTAAAATGGTGATTAAACTCACATTGGTAGCATTTAACATTGAATAAAGCACATAATCAGTACCTGAGGCTAGGCCAGTCACAATAATCAATATATCAACTTATCGCACAACACACGGACATGACCTCAATCATTTTTGGTGATGCAAAATAAATCGCCCATACATAAAAACAATTCTAGCAACATTTTAGCTGATTGTGCAACATCTCTATCTCTATTGGAGGTGTCAGTATCAGTATGGTTAAAATACTTACATATAAATTACTATAGTATATTTTCATGTGGGTGTCTGACAACAATCGATTGACAGACAATCCATCTGCTAGCAAATATCACAGCCTCTGTTACTTTTTACCTTGCACTCATTATTAAATTGTTAAAATGACTGTAATTAAATGAAATATTCTTAAGAATAAAATATAATGTGCTCTGTGGAAGAGTGTACTTGCATTGTGATGATATTATATTGTCATTCTGGCATTATATGAGTGGCATAAAATGGTCTAAAATGACAATAATATTGTTTATCGCAATATATCATAGAACAAAAAATAGATATCTGACAGGCCTAGCTGAGGCGACAATATAAAAATATTTAATAGCATGATAACATTTAAATACTATAGCCAATCATTTAAATACTGCAATCCCAACAAAATGCTAAAGGTTATAATCTAATTAATACATATTACCCCGATTTAACATTAAAAGTACATAGGCTGTGTTGGCTATACTGATGTTGTTGGTTTGCACTGAGTCACAGTTCTGACTTTCATTTTCAAACCGTCTGCTAGTTATTTTATTTTCAAGATCTGGGGTGATCTGCTTAAACTCACATTGGTAGCATTTAACACTGAATGAAGCACATAATCAGTACCTGAGGTGATTCTTGTCATAGTAGTTTATGCTATTAGCCGCGACGTCGCAGAAATAGAAACTGTTTCTAAAATAGAAATTTGGCTGTCTGCACCAAACGCAACATAACAGAAACATTTAAATACTATAGCCAATCATTTAAATACTGCAATCCCAGTAAAAGGTTAAGGGTTATAATCTAATTAATACATATTTCCCCGATTTAACATTAAAAGTACATAGGCTGGGTGACTGATGTTGGTTTGTACTGAGTCTCAGTTCTGACTTTCATTTTCGAATCGTCTGAGGAGGAGATTTCCCCCCCAATGTGTAAAGCGCTTTGAGTGTCCAGAAAAGCGTTATATAAAAGTAAGGAATTATTATTAATTATTATTTTATTTTCAAGATCTGAGGTGAACTATCTGAGCTGCTTTCACTAGTATGGCAATAAATGTCACGTAAAATGGCGTTTAAACTTTGGTAGCATTTAACAATGAATAAAGCACATAATCTGTACCTGAGGTGATCTTTCTGCATTGGTTTTTATAAAAGCCCTCATAATAACCTCAAATATGCTGAAGTGTCTGGAGACTGACCTGAGGACAGGAGCTGTGCATGAGACCCGGGTAGGTGCGGAAGGTGATATTCTCTGGAGAAACGATGGTCTTGAGCTTTTCTGCTGTCATGGCCCCAAACTGCACCGGGATCATGGGATCCATCTCACCGTGACACTGAAGAATGGGAGTGTCCTTGTTTGCACTCACACCTGCAGCCTAATGGATTAAAAAAAAAGAAGCAGATACATATTGACAGACATCCATATGTAAATATGAACTCAAACACTGCTGACTAGGCTTATGATGGTATCCCATCTAATAATTGCTGAAGCTTTAATCACAATATTGACCTAAGGCTAAGCTAAATCCAGTTTTTTTTACGTTTTTTACAGTTTTACGACTTGTGGCAAAAGTGAAGTCATTTCTCTCTTTTAATGACCTTGAGAAGGTGATTCATGCTTTTATTTTGGGAAGACTTGACTATTGCAACTCTTTGTATGTGGGTATTAGTCAAAATGGCCTGAATAGATTGCAATTAGTCCAAAATGCAGCTGCGAGACTTCTGACAGGGACTCGCAAGTATGAGCACATATCCCCAGTTCTTTCTTGGGCTGGCTGCCTGTTAGGTACTCACACTAGGTAAAGTTGTCTTGAACCACTGTCTTAGCACAGTGGACATAGCTTTAGTTATATCGTTTTGTATTATTTGTAGTCGTTTGGGATGCAGTGACACAGATCCACCACTTTTGACGCTCATAAATTATTATAAAGTCATTGTATTAGTCAGGTATTAGGAGATTTGCTAAAGGTGGTAGCTGACGTGCAGTGAGGGGGGGGATTTGTATCTTTAATAAACTATGACAGTTTGTGTTCATTGAAAAGTAAGAATGATTAATAAATCCATATCAAACACTCCCTTAAAAATGACGTCGCGTCTTCAGTTTTGGGCTCAGGCGTGCTTTGCACTCACACTACAAGCGTATCGCGCCATAGCCCGACCGAACGGCGCTCTGGTACACCTCTTCCAACCGGGCCAGGGCTGGCCAACTGAACCATGCCTGGGCACGATTCGGAGCACTCACACTTGTCAATCGAACCGGGAAACATGCCCAGGCACAGTTCGGATAGCCTAGTGTGAGAGCTCCCTGAACGTGCTACAAGTGAACAGCCAATAAGCTTACGCAGCCACGCATCATTGCAAACCCAGGTCAGAATAACACACGTGAAAATGAGTGCTGAGCCTAGTAGCAATGAGGAGATAGTTTTTTGTTTTTTTTAAACAATCAGCTCGCCCTTTTTTGCCTTTTCTTCTGAGAAACACCAGAACAATGTTGTGTATAAGTTTTGCAAAAAAAAAAAACAACTTCCTGGCCAAGTATGGAAACACAAGCAACTTATTTTATCATCTTATCAATATTTTATTTATTACGCTTAACACTTATTTTTATTTTATTATACGACATAAGAGACTGAAAATACATATTCTTAAGAATTCTTCTTCATATTCTGAGAATATTCTTAAAAACCACTCAAAAAGTTTCAATCATAAATAATTTAATGTATTTTTGAACCTAGAACAATATTGTGCATGTTCATTATCACGACATATTGAAATATTGAGTATCAGAAGTTGTATACCCTGTATACTTTTTTCCCCAACTTCTGTTTAAAGGAAAGAGGTTTTTTTTAACACATTTCTAAACATAATAGTTTTAATAACTGATTTCTAATAACTGATTTCTTTTATCTTTGCCATGATGACAGTACACAATATTTGACTAGATAGTTTTCAAGATACTAGTATTCAGCTTAGTGACATTTAAAGGCTTAACTAGGTTAATTAGGCAAGTCGTTGTATAACAGTGGTTTGTTTTGTAGACAATGGAAAAACAAATATTGCTTAAGGGGGCTAATAATAATGACCTTAAAATGGATTTTAAAAATTAAAAACTGCTTTTATTCTAGTCGAAATAAAACAAAGACTTTCTCCAGAAGAAAAAATATTATAGGAAATACTGTGAAAAATTCCTTGCTCTGTTAAACATCATTTGGGTAATATTTAAAAATGAAACAAAAATGCACAGGAGGGCTAATAATTGTGACTTCAACTGTGTGTGTACTGCTGCCAGTCTTGTACCTGTGGGAAAGTCTTATGAAGTGGAAGCCAACAGCTGAGTCCGACGACGCCGGCGAGCTGCTGCTGAGAGGTCAGAGCGGTGTAGAGAGACAGAGCTCCACCCTGAAGAGCACAGGACAACACAGCACATCTGTAGCATCAGCACTTTCACTCATAATACAGGCAGGCGTTCAGGATCCATCGCTCACCTGAGAGAAGCCACCGAGGACGATACGATTGGATGGTATACCATTCTTTACCTCGTGATCGATGATGGCTTTTACTGTTGAAGAGAAGGAGAGCAGTCTAGATTTGGTCCCACTTTATATTAGGTGGTCTGAACTAATATGTGCTTACAGTGAAATTAATTATTTGTTGCAATGTACTTATTGTGCAAATGCATGTTTTTATATTGTACTTATGCTTGATTAAATACATGCATGGAAATACATCTGTAATTACATTTTAATTACACTGTTGTCCGTCCCCTTACACCTTAACCCACCCTTAAACCTACCCATACACCAAACCTGCCCCTAACCCGATCCGTATCCCACTAAAGAGCACCACAAGTGTTCTGCAATACATTATGAACACATTAAGTACATTGTATTTATATTTTGATGCAAGTACATAGTAGTTAAGGCCACCTAATATAAAGTGGAACCCTATATTTAGTTGCACATAATCAAATTTGAGGATATAATAATATTGTCTTGCATGAAATGTCTACCTAAGACAAATGACATGCTACTTTAGGTGTGTGTATATATATATATGTGTGTGTGTGTGTGTGTGTGTGTGAGTGAAATTTAAATTATTTCAAAAATATTTTGCTTAATGGACCGAAGATTTTTTCAACACATTTATAAAGACAATAGTTAATAAATAATTCATTTCTAATAACTAATTTACTTTGTCTTTGCCATGATGACAGAACATGATATGTTACTAGATATTTTTCAAGATACTTTTGTTTACCTTAAATTGCAATTAATAGCAAGCGCAAAAGGCTTAACTAGGATAATTAGGTTAACTAGACAAGTTAGGATAATTAGCCAAGTTATTGGACAACAGTGTTTTGTTCTGTAGACTATCAAAAAAAAAAGTATTTTCTAATACATTTGATGTTAAAATTGTTTTAAAAAAAAATTAAAACTGCTTTTAATCCAGCCAAACTAAAAGAAATAACACTTTCTTAATGAGAAAAAATAGGAAATACTCTGAAAATGTCCTCGGTCTATTAAACTTGGGAAATATTTGAAAAAGCAATAAAGAAATTCACAGGAGGGCGAATAATTTTGACTTTAACTGTATATTACAGTGTTGAGTTATGGGTCAGTTCATGTTGTGTTCAGAAAACTGATGATGTTTGTACAAAAAACATTTTTCCTTACTGTTCTCTGCTGCTCTCTTAATCCCTGCTTCATCCTCCGGTGACTCCGGGCTTAAGCCCATCAGATCAAACCTGAAAAATAATACATAAAAAAAATAAAAAGGGCAATCCAGGACCTAAAAATTTAACTAGTAAAATAATTGTATTATTTTAAAAATAAAAAACACATTATGTCTCATAATACATTACATTATATTTTATTAACATAATTATAATTAGCATAACATAATTAGCTAACACTTTTATCCAAAGCAATTAATAAATGACTACTATATTATATTATTAGTTTAAATTATTATAGAATTATATTATAAGATCAGAAGTTTGATTTTGTACATTTTAAAAAGTTTTTTAAAGTTACAAAATACAATAAAACATTAATAGCGTAAATAGTTGTATTGTATTTAAAAACAATTGAAAATATAATTAATTCCTTTGATACAAAGCTGAATGTTTAGTGTTACTGTCACATGATCCATCAGAAATCATTCTAATATCACGATTCACTTTTTTATGATCAATGTTAAAAATAGTTGTGCTGCTTCATAGCATTGTTGACATATATATATATATACACACATACTTTAAACTAATATGATGCATCCATGCTGAATAAGCATAGTAATTTCTCAATTTTACTGCCCCTAAACTTTTGAATAACATGACAATTTTAATTAAACATGCTTTTCATTAAATCCCTTAAGTTTGTTGCTCTTTTGTTTTAATGAAAAGCAAAATATTTAAGCCACATGATCAATATCAGGAATTTACACTCACCGGCCACTTTATTAGGTACACCTTACTAGTACCAGGTTGGACCCCCTTTTGCCTTCAGAACTGCCTTAATCCTTCGTGGCATAGATTCAACAAGGTACTGGAAATATTCCTCAGAGATTTTGGTCCATATTGGCATGATAGCGTCACGCAGTTGCTGCAGATTGGTCGGCTGCACATCCATGATGCGAATCTCCCGTTCCACCACATCCTAAAGGTGCTCTATTGGATTGAGATCTGGTGACTGTGGAGGCCATTTGAGTACAGTGAACTCACTGTCATGTTCAAGAAACCAGTCTGAGATGATTCATGCTTTATGACATGGCGCGTTATCCTGCTAAACGTAGCCATCAGAAGATGGGTACACTGTGGTCATAAAGGGATGGACATAGTCAGCAACAATACTCAGGTAGGCTGTGGCGTTGACACGATGCTCAATTGGTACTAATGGGCCCAAAGTGTGCCAAGAAAATATCCTCTACGCATTACACCACCACCACCAGCAGCCTGAACCGTTGATACAAGGCAGGATGGATTCATGCTTTCATGTTGTTGATGCCAATTTCTGACCCGACCATCTGAATTGTTGCAGCAGAAATCAAGACTCATCAGACCAGGCAACGTTTTTCCAATCTTCTATTGTCCAATTTTGGTGAGCCTGTGCAAAATGTAGCCTCAGTTTCCTGTTCTTAGCTGACAGGAGTGGCACCCGGTGTGGTCTTCTGCTGCTGTAGCCATCCGCCTCAAGGTTGGATGTGTTGTGTGTTCAGAGATGCTCTTCTGCATACCTCGGTTGTAACGAGTGGTTATTTGAGTTACTGTTGCCTTTCTATAAGCTGGAACCAGTCTGGCCATTCTCCTCTGACCTCTGGCATCAAGAAGACATTTGCACCCACAGAACTGCCGCTCACTGGATATTTTCTCTTTTTCAGACCATTCTCTGTAGACCCTAGAGATGGTTGTGCATGAAAATCCCAGTAGATCAGCAGTTTCTGAAATACTCAGACCAGCCCGTCTGGCACCAACAACCATGCCACGTTCAAAGTCACTTTAATCACCTTTCTTCCCCATTCTGATGCTCGGTTTGAACTGCAGCAGATCGTCTTGACCATGTCTACATGCCTAAATGCATTGAGTTGCTGCCATGTGATTGGCTGATTAGAAATTTGCGTTAATGAGCAGTTGGACAGGTGTACCTAATAAAGTGGCCGGTGAGAGTGTGTGTGTGTGTGTGTGTGTGTGTGTGTGTGTGTGTGTGTGTGTGGTGTGTGTGTGTGTGTGTGTGTGTGTATATATATATATATATATATTAATATATATACACACATGCATATATACAGAATGAAAAATGGGTTAGATAGACAACAATAAAATGATAGACAATGATAGACGGATAGACAGACAGACATATACAAAATGGATAGACAGATGGACGGATGGACAGACAGAAGGACACAGACAGACAGACAGACAGACAGACAGACAGACAGACAGACA
>CAIGQV010013916.1:5951-16274 GCA_903798115.1 Danio jaintianensis
TAATGGCTCAGCTAGAGCGTCACTGCAGTTGCAGTGGTGCTATGGGTAAGTGTAGCTCAGCGGAGCGCCTCTGCTGTTGCAGAGGTGTAGTGGTGGTCGGTATTGGAGAGTTATGAGTGCTCCCACAGGAATATTAAATACTGTCAGTAATGTGTAGAGATGAAAGTGAATAAGGGCTTAGCTAGAGCGTCACTGCAGTTGCAATGGTGCTATGGGTGAGTGTGGCTCAGCGGAGCGTCTCTGCTGCTGCAGAGGTGCAGTGGGTCAGTATGGAGGCAATGTGCGCTCCCGCATAAGCATTTACTGCTGTATTAGTGCAGGGGAGTGTGACGATAGTGGTATTTGGAAATGTAAATGAGTTCATTTAGAGCATCGCTGCTGCAGCAATTGAAACTCAGGGCGACCCCTAAATGGGTCGGAGCTGTGGTGAACGAGAGTAAATGGAAGTATGGGATAGTTTGAGTTTGGAGGGAAAAAGTTAAAGGAAGAAAAAGGGAAGGGTAGTGAAGGAGCTCCTATGTTAATAGGAGGGGGAATAGGGGGAAATGGCAGAATCGTCCTTATGCCTAGAAACACACGTGGGTGGAAGTCAGCTGGAGATGATCAGCTGGGCTTCCCTGAGGTGGTATTGCTCTCCTGTGGTGTAAGAACGCTAAGAGGGTTTGGAATGGGTGTGTGGGGGAGGGGATGTCAAAAATGTACATAGAATGTCCTTTGCGTAATTGATCTGTTTTGCTTTGCTTAATAAAGAAAGAGAGTTTCTTCATCCTGCAAAGTTAGATCAGATATGGGGGGGTGGATTGTGGGATTGAAATTTGATGTTAGTTCAGAACATCTCAAAATATGAACAAGGCTAAAGTGAACATGGCATCGAGGGTGTGGCTGTGTGAGTGGAAATGTATCCTTTGCGTAGAGCGTGAATGCATTTAGAATGGACATGGAGTGTAATAGGTTGGATGAGGGTCAGCTTCTAGAGCCGGTTGCCATGATCTCTGAAATGATAAACAAGAGAGAATCAGAAATAATTTTTTTTACAACATAGTACATGTACGGCAGACAATGAATTGTTTTAGCTGATATCCATGCAAGGCTTCTTAATAGGGGCATGAGCAACTGTAAATGTAAGCGCCTTTTGTTAATGCATGGTGAACAAGGATGGTAGAGGTGGGCATTCGTCCCCCCACAGGATGGCAGATGGATGGAGAGCTGAGAATATGGGGTGTGGCTTGACTGGTGGTCCTGGAAGTACCTCTTGAAGACGGAGTAGGTGGAGTGATAGTGGAGTGGAGTTTAACCCCTTAGTCATATAATTATTTTTTATTTTATTTTATTAAATGCAAATGTATCTAACACCAAGTCAATGGATGAAACATTACTCCATTTGTCAGAAATGTCCTCCTCTTATTCACAGCAGTCAAGCAGGAAGTTTGTTTCTTTGCCGTTTTCATATCCAACGACTTGCCATTATAAACTTGCATATGACACTTTGTGTATGGACGCATGAGTCACTATGGCATATTACGATTGGACTTCTATGCTCGATGTGTTGAATGTTTTTCACTAGCTGGGTAGTAATCTTTTCAGAAGTTAAATGGCTATCAGATGTGGCAGAGTTTTTATTTTTTATTTTTAATAAATAAATATATCAACTGCCAACAGCAAACCCTGAACTTTAAAAACAAAAACTATGTCTCCACTTAGTACAAACTGTGAATGGAATGTTTGTTATGGGCTTTACTTTAATCCATGATTAAATAACATTACGTTTGGAATCTTAACATGATTAAAATCACGAGCATATCTGGCCCAATTCATTCACAAGGTCTTTTGCAACTGGGTCCATTCATGACTGTCAAGAGAGGGCGGGACCATCTCCAGTTTTGGGAGCTCCCTTGGATGGTGACACTTCATTCAGCTATTGGCTCAATGAGCTGTCAATCAAAAGTGCAAAAGGTCGGCGGCCATTTTGTTGACCAAAATTGCTAGTGTTTATGTCTGAAGACGCTACTCAACTGAACGCACTCCAGCGACTAGTTTGGATGATAGCAGTGCATTCCATGGATGTTATCAACGTATGAATATGCTGTGGACTAATGTTTTACGGATTGGATTGCCTGGACCCTTGCAGTCAAATTACTTCAAGCTGTTAGAATGTTATGGATCTGTGGGCAGGCGGGAGGCTTGAGAGGTGAGTTTCTTTGGTTGAAATCATTCTAGTCATGCGAGTCTCGTCTTTCAAAAGGTTTATAAAATGTTTAGTCTTTGTTGGAGAGTAGTTATTTTTGGGAGGCTTCCCCTTAAAGCATGCTATGTATGTTACCGCAGGTGGACCGCTAGGAGAGCGGTAAGAGTTCAGCTTCATTGCAGTGGCTTGGATCGCCAGCATCTTGAGAGTTTAGGCGGAGTTCGTGGACGGTGATCTTGCTGGAGATCTGAGTTGAAAACATGGCGGATGCGTTGGGTGAGGGTGTTTGAAGTGTATGGAGAAGGAGACTATATTGACAGCGTTATGGTTAAATGGTGGAAAAGCTGGTCGGCCGGTCGGTGTCTTGCGGGACCTCTGGCTCGATTGTCGTCCTGCCGGATGGCGCTGAGCCGCAGCTTAAGTCTCGGGGAGAGCGCTGCTCTGGCTGAAGTTGTTTGGTTGGTTCTTTCCATATCGACAGGCTAAATGGTGCAATGCTGTAGAAGCTTTATGGAGCTGGAGCATTTTTATAGCAGGAAGCGTTCTTCAAGACGAAGATGGCTAAGGTAAGATACTCTGGTTATTTATAGTGATTTAGGAATCATCTGATTGGTGGATCATGCATTAGCTAATGCGGGACCAGCTGCTATCAATCATAAGCACGTGCTCCTCTCGAAATTAGTTTATGAATAAACTTCACTTATAGATAGAGCCGAATGCTCACTACTATACAGTTCTTCATAAAACTCCACAGCTCTTCTATGAACTTCAGCATGATTCAGTAAAGCGTAAAGCATATATATATAACTCTCTTTTAACCATTTTTTTTTCTAAATTAAAGACATTTTTTAAGGATATATCCATCCACTCTATATTATAAAAACGAGATCTGATCAGAGCTCCTTGTGCTTTCAGGTGCAGAAATCCAGCCAATTCTTTTCTTTTTTCCCCCCAAAGTTTCAGTAAACTCCTGATTTTGTTTAAAATCAATAGATTCTTGAAGTTTCTTTATGTCATCTTCTAAAATTCCCATTACATGATTTAAGTCTTTAGTGATGTTGTAATCATGCTGTTGACTCAATTGTCTAATTTGTATCTTACCAAAATACCACCATTGCTGCAAAGATTGAAAATCAGATTTCGTGGTTCTAAAATCATTCCAAAAACTTTTAAAATATCTCTAAATTTAAAATCAGTTATTAAATTATTATTTAAATGCCACAGTGCATGACTAAAACCATAAAACCTGTCCAATCTTGCTAAAAAACAACATACTATTATATGAATGAACCCATATATAATGAATGTATACTATCTTTGTGTCTTATGAAAATTCCTACAAACATCAACAAAATCATGCCTTTCCATTCATTGAAATAATCTTTTCCAAGAAGCCATATGTGGTTCAACATGATTTCTGTCAGAGGGATTTTCAGTCCTTCATTAAAGAGAAGAAAAGGATGCACCAGAAAATCAAATAACTCATCTCATAAGTGTACTATTATTGAGTGTCACTGTCAGCATTTAAACCCAACTGCAAATAGACTTTAGTGATCAACATGTATACTTCTTGATCAGAAAAAAAGGTTCACTCCTAAACAATTTTGCTTTCTCAGCAAACAATTTTAGATCTGGAAAGTAATCTGAACATTCCTTGCATTCTTTGTTACTTTCAAGAAGAGTTTAATGTCTTCAACAGTATAATATTGGTTTGGCAACTCATTTTGGGATTTATCAAAAGAAATGCTACATTCTGAAACATCAGTTTCACTCTCTGTATCAGTTTGACTCAAATCCATTCTTTTAGATTTACAGCAATTACTTTTCATTCTCCTTTTTTGTGGTGTCTTAAAAACACACTCATCTTTTTCTTCCAAACAATCATGTAACGGCTCTATGTTCTGATCTTTGACAGAAATTTGCTTCTCACCTGAAACATTAACTGACTGCATTCTATTTGAAGCAGAATCTTCATCCATACCAACCATAAGCGCTTGCTTCTCTTTATTTTTTTTTATGCTGCTGCATCACTTAATTCAATCAGATTCACATCCATAGGTTTTTGTACATTATTGTCCCCAGTTTTGTTAGCAATTGCAGGCAATTCTTTACTAGCAATTTGCAGTGGCCCTTCAGTTTCTTCTGCCTTCTCAACTGTAATAGGAACATTATTTGGAGGGTTTGTTTCTCTTTTTGGACAAGCCTTCACCAAATGTCCTGTTTCACCACAACTAAGACACTTCATGTAGTTAGTTGTGGCAAAAATCACATAGTTAAAATCATCATGTTTCAAATTAAACTTTAAGTCCAAGTCCTCCTTGTTGTCTTTTAATATAATTTACACAAAACGTCTAAAAGATACGACATGTTTCAGTAATGATGATTTACACCCGATTTTAATCATTTTGATGGGAGAAACCAGCTTGCTGTAATGCTCAAATATTTTCGCGAGGGCTTCGTTTTTAATGAATGGCAGCACATTTGAAAGGATAACCTTTTTAGATGGAGTGGACAAAGGTAACACGAGAGCAAACACGTCGTCAATTACAACTCTTACAGCTTTCTGCCACAACATTCGCTAACTCAACGTTTTTTAAAAAGACAACAATCGCATTTTCATTTTAGAAGCTGAAAGAACATTTTCACATGCCACTGTCACGGGTAAAGAAGAGGAGAACTCAAATGCAGAAATAAAGTCTTTATTCACGGAGTGAGCCTCAGGAAAAAGCAAATAAATCAAAGTAACCCAGTCGGGTGAACGCTGAGGAATTGCCGTGGTAAGACACCATCCAAAAACAACGGAACACTCGTTCACTGGCGGTCCTGGACACAAATACAGAGTAAGTATTGTAATGCTTTACGCACACACAATAAACAACATACTGACAAACATGAAAGGGAATGACGAACTATAAATAGGGAAAAAAGGGAATGAGAGGCAGGTGAAATGAATTAGCTGAAATGACGTGTTTCCTGTGACCACAAATAAAAGTAAGTAAGTAGAGGTAATCTGTAACGTGAAACAGGAGGAGAGAGCAAGAACGCAAGGTACGGTGACAGCCACGATTTCTCCCACCACCAAACTACAGTCCTCTGACTGGCTTTTGAGACAACTTTCAAGGAATGATGCCATGTAAGGAAGTCTAAACTCCCTACACCTGAAGCCACACTACCAGCAAAGGAATTACTGGCAATTAGACAACCACCGTGATCCCTACACAAAACGAACTTCTTCACTAACTGTCCAGTACAAGTAAAGAGAGAAATGATAACAAAAAATGAAATGAAATGAAAAAAGAAAGAAACATTTTAAATGGCACAGCGGCCATAAACAATCTCCGCACCAACCTCACATATTCGCCATACGCACGCGCAGAGAGAGAGCGAGAGAGAGAATCTGGATGAAGATCTTTGACAGTGTGGTCCTGCTATAGCTCTTTATGGCAGTGAGGTGTGGGGTCCAGTAGCAGTCAGCATCAGCACAAACACCCTGTTGAAGCTCTGCATGTATAGTTCTGCAGAAACATCCTACACATTCACAGAAACATTTCAAATAATCAATACAGAGCAGAACTAGGCCGTCTCCCACTAATATTAACCATTAAAAAAGAGTTTTAAAGTTATACATTCATTTAAACTACAGTACTGATGATTCTCTTCAATTTAAAGCTTTAAAAACACAAAAAAATGAGTGGCCAAAAAAGTCTACTTTGTCATGGTGTCCGAACTGACCAACCAATCATTTAAAATCACACACAGGCGCTAAAAAATCTGTAAGCCTCAAAAAATTATGGACAGAGATAAAGAATAATACATACAGCAATGGAAAGAACAGAGTCACCTCCAGTGTAATTTAAGATTGAAAAGGGAATATAGTCTGGCTGAATATCTGGTCTCAGTTAAAAACTCAACACACAGACATCTGCTGAGCAAATATAGACTAAGTGACCATCACCTGGCCATTAGAGAGGTCGACACAAAAAGACATGGCTGCCTATAGACGAGAGTGTAGATCATGAGCAGTGGAGACTGAAGAACACTTTCCGCTCCACTGTGATAAATATACAGCATTATGACACTCACTGTACAGCCAGGTAATCCTGAAAATTCCTTAGTTCCAGTCACTACATGACAATGTATAATTAAGAATTTTACTAGGTGAAGGACTAACAGCCTATCTAGTAGCCCATTACATATATAAATGCCATAAACTAAGAGGTAAAGAGTGAACACATCTGTATTATGTTTTTATATATATATATATATATGTATGTAGTAAAGTTCATTCTTGTTGTGGGAAGAAGAAGACGGCGATATAATGTAAGTAACAGATTTTATTTTCCAATTATAGCCACAACAACACTGTAGCTGTGTGTGTGCGTGTGTGTGCTCTCTCCTCTCTCGGCTACTCCTCTCCTTAAGAAGGGTGTCTCTCCGGCCCAATCACTAGAATAAACAGGTGTTATTCGTTATCTCCGATTGATCCGCTGACTAGCCGCCGGGCTCTGAGCATGCTCTCCCCCCTCATTGGGTGTTCGATCATGCTCACCTCTCCACATAATATATATATATATATATATATATATATAAATATATATATATATATATATATATGTGTATTTCATTGTTTTATATGTATACTGCATATATTCCTTTCTACTTTACTATATATTATTATTGTTATTATTGTTGTTATTATTTTCATCAATATTGTTATTACTACTATTATTTGCATTGTCTTCTCCCCCTGTCCAGACGGTATCCTTAATGACATGACTAAAAACATAAATCCCAAATGTCAATTGGCTATAATGAAACTGTTGAATTTGGTTCTGAGTGTTGGTCATTTTCCTGACATATGGAATAAAGGATTAATGTAGTAAAGTTACCTTCAAATGGGACTCTTATTTTGAAACCAGACTTGTTTTGGGTGTGTTGTGGAAGTGCGGTGCATAGCGAGTGGAGCTGCCCTTGACTGCGGGTGTGTGCAAGCTGTGCCCATTAACAACTGAGAGGGCGTTTTAAACCTGTTCGTTTTCAATGATTGCTGCAGATGCAATATCAGGATGTATATAAATAAATAACAAATGGGCTTACTTTGAGTTCATAGTCACTGAACTCAAAGTAAGCCCATTTGTTATTTATTTGTTAAGGGTTTCTGTGTTACCTGAACAGCATTATCTGCATCTGGACAAGTCCAGACAAGTTCAGACATGTCCCGTAATGATCATTCAGTTATTCAGATCGCCATTATTATTTCCTTTGAGATTTTCCTAACAGTTTTATATTGTAATGTGAATCTGATATGTTATAAATCAAAACGTGGGAAGGGACTAGTATTGCTGAAACACTGTTTAACTGCCTCACAATTTGTAGCATTTCTGGGCATTCAATGTACACCTGATACTGGTTTATTACATAACAGCAAATGTTATGTTTATTTGTATATTTGTGGATTATGCGTTATTTTATTATACTTCATATTTTTCAGACTATGTACGTACTTGCATTTGCATCTGGGTCCATCCCTCAACCTTCAATATATAGTGTTAAAACGGATAACCTGTCTCCTCATCATTGGTGCTCTGACCAGCACCCAGGGGGGTTTACTCATTTATTCATCTTTCGAACCTAAAACCTGTAGAACAAATTGATCCTTAGAGCCAGATTGAGTATTCCCTTCTGATATCATGGATCCTGAAGAAGAGGTTTTCAGAAGAGTTCGCCCTAGACGCCAGTCCTCCAGCGTACCTACAGCATTATGAGGTTCGGTATACTCAAAGTAGACCTGCAGTAGATTATAATGCCTCTCCCATCTGGGAGTCACATGTCCAACGGACACCTCCCTTGACCATCCAGCCTCACACCACTCCACCTAGTGGTGACCTGATATCTATTGGTGGCCCACAGATTATGTCCTCAAGTTATCAGCATCCACATGATTGTGAATTCCAGCAGTATGCATGCTCCTCACCTCAAGTGACTGGTTATGACACTCCTACACATGATGGTGAGTTACAACATCTGCGACTTGAGCATACACAGTTAATGCAGACTCATCAAGCTTTTCAGACAGACTTGATGCAGCTGAGAGAAGTCCATGCAGAAGTCAAGGAGGTAGTTGACATCGCTCACTCCCTTCAAGCTGACCTCAGTCATGCTAGAGTTCAAAATATTTCACCAGCCCAGCCACCAGTGTGGCAGCTATCCAGTCCACCAGTGAGATGGTATGAGGCCATATCTGTTGTGGAAGATGGAAACTTTGCTGAGCTTCCTCCACCACCATGGCCCGAGCCTGACATTGACTTTACCCATACTCACTCACCGTACAACAGCGCCTGCTACTTTGAGATTCACCTCTGTGCCTGCTTATTCAAACCTTCCAGCCCTTGTGCCAAAAGTAGAGCATGGCATGGTAGTGCATGGCATGGTACGCTCTCTGGTACCAAATTCTGGACCTGAATATTTTTACAGGGAACCTAATCCTACGATTCCTAAATTTAGCCGGCCTGATCCTGGTGAGTTTGCTCGGCTTCGAATAGCACTCGAGAACTTGCTTCCTCCTAATGGAACTGAACTATTCAAATACCAGATCTTAGTGGATCATCTGAATCTGGATGAGGCTAGAATGATTGCGGATGCCTACCTGAACTCACCTACCCCCTTTAGTGATACGATGGCTGTACTTCATGAAAAATTTGGCTAACCCCATCAACTGGCTTTAAGAAAGATTGCTAGTCTTCTGGAGAGTTCTGATATAAAACGAGGTGATATCTCAGCCTTCCAGAGGTTGCCCTCCAGGTGCAGTCATTAGTGGGTTTATCAAAAACCTTGGGACGTGACGGTGAGCTGGAGCTGAGTTGTGGCTTTCATGTTGCCCACCTCCTGGGTAAGCTACCCCCCTGAGCAGCGAGCTGACATTCGCCGGCACATGTTTCGCCAACCTGGCACAACCCCTAATCCGGTTGACCTTTCCAACAGGCTTCGATACGAAATGTGGTGCCACAGTTATGATAACGAGCCAGTTACGATAACGAGCCGTTACGATAACGAGACAATGACGTCATAAGATGGGACCTCGGAGGGCCGCCTCGGTGTGGAGCTCTCCAGTTTTTGCACTGTTTTTGTTCGTTTGTCCTGTTTTATGTTTATCATACGAGATCAGTTATACCAGGGACGAGCTGCTGAACATTCGGCAGTACACTCCAATTAATCACCAACCGGTTTTTGATTTCTCTGGCGTTTTGCTGAACATTGTTGTCGGCGGAGCAGCTGCACTAGGGAAACGCTACAGGACGCGCAGGCATGGGAAACGAGCCGGCGCGCTCGTCAGGCTCAGACAGCGCGGCTTCAGAACGGCGCTGCCTAGCATCCATCTGGCGAATCTCCGCTCTCTTCCTAACAAAATGGACAAACTACTTCTGCTCGCACGCAGAAACAAGAACTTCAACAACTCTGCTGCTCTTTTTTTCACGGAAACCTGGCTGAACGAAGCCATTCCAGACAGCGCGTTACACCTACCGGACTTTCAGCTGTACAGAGCGGACCGCGATACGGAGTCAACGGGCAAAACGCGCGGTGGTGGGACATGCTTTTACATCAACAGAAGGTGGTGTACGGATGTAACTGTGTTAAAGAAGATGTGCTGTCCTGACGTGGAAGTGCTTTTCATTAAGTGTAAGCCGTTCTACTCGCCGCGGGAGTTTTCCTCGTTCATTCTCATCGGTTTTTATATTCCACCGCAAGCACACGTGAGTACTGCACTGCAACAGCTGGCTGATCTGATTACAGAGACAGAACAACAACACCCGGACTCTGTTTTTATCATTCTCGGTGACTTTAATCAGGCAAAACTCACACATGAGATGCCCTAAATTCAAACAGCACATTACATGCCCCACCAGAGACAATAATATTTTAGACCATTGCTACACCACAATATCGTTCTGTCGCCAGAGCAGCTCTAGGACTCTCCGACCACTGCTTGGTTCATCTTATACCACTACTAAGCCAGTATTAAGGACTGTTAAGAGATGGACCAACGACACAGAGCAGGTCTTACAAGCCTGTTTTGAATGCACTGACTGGAGAGTTTTTGAAGCTGCAGCCACCGACCTCGACGAACTCACAGATACCGT
>CAIGQV010013934.1:0-10752 GCA_903798115.1 Danio jaintianensis
TTTAGATATGGGCTCTGAGCCATGGTTTGGTTGAGAAATCAGGCAGTAAGCATTCTGAATTTTTTTTTTACAAAATGCCAACACAGCATTTGGTGATCACACTATCAATCAACTAACTCTTTCGCAACACTTTTATTTTAGAAAAGAATGTTTTAAAATCAGTACCATGATGAAAGAAAAATAGAGTGCTGTGGCATAGTGCTTAAAGCTCTTGAGATGTAATCAGAAGGTCACTAGTTTGGTCACCACAAAGACCAAGCCATGAGCAATCACTGTTGTGGCCTTGAGCAAGGCATTTAACCCAAGGGTTGATTCAGGGGAACTGTCCCTTGAGCAAATGCACTGTTAAATCCGTTTGGATAAGAAAGCCATCTAAATCAGCGGTTCACTTCAGGACAGGTTTTATGTTGGGCATCAAGTATACACACATTAATAATAATAAAAACAGTTATAGCAAAAAAGGGTAAAAGTTATAAAAGGGACAAAAAAGTGAAAAACAAACAAACACTCACTTTCCGTCGTTTTTAAGTTTTCTATTCTTATTTGGATGCTGCATAGTTTGTAATGATTTTGATAATGATACATTTATTGTAATCGATTTTTGACACCAATGTTATGTGGTGTCAATTTGATGTCATTTTCACATGAAGGTAGTCAATTGACATCAAATCAATTTGCATATTTTGCTGTGTCATTTTGATGTCAAAGTATCTCCTGGGAATATCAGAATCAAAATATGGAGTTTGACAGGACAGATAGGAACATAACTATAAGAGGTCTTAATTATAAAACAATGTATCCTAGTACAACGTTAATTTAGAAAATATTAAGCATCTTAATTAAACTCCTCGGTTTATAAACAGCCTGCATTTATCCCCTAGTTTCAAGGCAAACCCCTGTAATAGTGTTAATCTGAGCTTGACTGACAGCTGAATCCCCAGAATCCGACACACTGCAGCAAGCATGGAAAATTTACAGCTTCTTAAGTCCTCTTGGAAAAGAAAGGAACAAGGCAGGGAGGTAGGGGATGAGGGGCATCCCCAACCTAAGAAATGTTTAATGCCATTCAAATACACCATCGTTGAGTCTTAATTAGCCAGAGCTGGAATGCAACTTGTAATTGCTGAGTAAAGTGAGGCCTAGCCACTTGTCAATTAACCACATGGAACCAAACAACACAACACTGCCTATTTAATTAAATACTAAAAAAAGACAGAGAGTGAATAGTTAGGATGAAAAGAGAGAGTAAGAGAGAGAGGGAAAAAAGAAGATGGCAAATCAGGGCCAATGGAGAGAAATTACTTTAATAAGATGACTTCCACGCAAGCTTCCGTTGGCCTCATTTGCAGGAATCTGTTTAGTTTTATCCGTCGTCATATAAGAGTGAGTATCTCGAAAATTATGTTTCTAGTTTGCCTCAAGATCCCCTTGCCTTGTTTGTTGTGAGCGAAATGTCAACTGTTTGTGTTGCATCCTGAAAAATTAATTTCAGGATACCCCATGCATAATATAAATTTAATTGCTTGACCTCTTTATCCTGCTTTAGCTCATAGATGACCCAATGGAACAAGCAATGTTGAGCTATAATGGAAAGTCGCTGTTTATTTGGCTATTCACAGCTGATTTAATTCAATATAACTAATCAAATTGAAGGAAGGAGCGGAAGTGAGGGAAGGAAATCCATCTCATTTGCTGTCTTTGTAACCGCGTAGGAACAGAATGCACGCAGATGCGCACACACACAATCCACCTGCAGCCCTACAAGCTCAGCATCTAGTGCTGATTAGGAGTGCTGAAGCCTTGAAAAGAAATCGAACCAAACAGAGCCAAAGGCAGCAGAAACCGGCTGAGCAGCCAACAAAACAACATCTGTGGGCATTCGCAGGCATGCCAGCTGGACAAGCAGGGAAAGACTGTTAATATTCCACATGCCTATTATTTGTGATCCTCAGCATAACCGTGAGATTTGAGGCCTAAGGATGCAGTCACATAAGTCACAGATTCTATATTTTGATGAAAACACAAGTTTATTTAAGATAGTTAACTGTGTTTATGTCAGAATTGGAAAGTAACGGGGCCTTGGCGAAAATTTTTTTTACAAAAAAATGGAAACCAACTGTGAGGGGCAAATGCTGATCGTGGTTACATCCTTTTTCCTATTTAATCAAGATTAAATTGAATTGTTCACACATATTTGCACACATGCTACAGTAAGTGAAAAATTACCATACACCCTTAACCCTACAACAAAAGATCGGATAGTATGGTGTACTGTGCATGAAAAAAGATATTGAGATAACTATTTATTTAACACTTAATTTGTTCCTTGATTTTAGTTACATCATGGCTATATAACATGTTTCCCCAGTTGTTAAATTAAATAAAAGCAAGACAATAAATCATAGCCATGTCATGAGAATTCCTGTTTTAAAATTCACAATATTTTACCCCTTTACTGGGGTTCTGTAGTATATACTGTACATATAAAATTATTAAGGTGGTATAATATGTTTGGCATTCTTATTAATGCAATTTTTCTGAATTTAACAGTTAGTTTATAGTGTTCAAATTTGACTTATGCCTCAAAAGAATAACAGTTCGTTTTTTAGTGGTGATTAAGTGATAAACAGTTAACAAATGTGACCTCCTGAAAATGTGGCTTGCAAAATGATGCACAGCAAATTGTTACAGCAGTAGATAGTAACAATTAACATGCAATTTCTTAATATGTCAACTTCCCTAACATAAAGTATGCAAAAAACAGTGGGCCAAGGAAGTAGCATGTTTGAATTAAAAGTATTTGAGAAAAAGTGTAATAGCACAACTGACGCTGGTAGATTACATTATTGACAACATAGCAGCTGTAGTAATTAAAAACGTCATACTATCCATATTCACACAAGACAGAGCAATGTTTGTGAATTAAGTTTCAAACCAAATGCATGATGCAGATTTTTTTTTTGTAAGTAAGTCTCTGAGATGATTAATCATTCAAAACATTAATTAATTTGGCTTCTATTTTTGTAAAATACAAATATACTCAAATTAACTTGTTAGTCTTTATCTTCTAAAATGTAAATTACACAAAATTAACGCAATGCATTTATCATATTTTTCTTCTTGTTTATTGAACTACTGCATAAAATCAATTTTACACATATAATCATTCGCCCACATGTTCATGCCAAAAAATGTGCTCTGATTCCCTCTCTAATGGTTACGATCATCTCCCACACTTGTCATTCCCAGTAGCTCAGCTCTGTTACAGGCTTTACTGCTCCCATCTAATGACAATAAACAGATAGCAAGTGGGCTGTCTGACAGGAAGCATAAGCATGCCGCACTTCCCCTCTTTGATGGAAGGTTCTAGCTCAACAAATGGCTCTGCAGAGCGTCAGACATCTGGAGGAGGTAGAGAACACACAACATCTGTCCAACTGAGATCAGAGGAGGCCTGGAGAAAACAGCGCTGGAATGAACGTTAGACCACCAGTGAGAACATGTGCCTATAACATATCACATTTAGTATCAACTTACTAATGATGAGTAGCGCAGACGGTCTAACTCACATAGTAGCGGATGCTAATATTCTGATTATTCATTCATTTTCCTTTGACTTAGTTCCTTATTTATCAGGAGTCACCACAGCGGAATGAACCGCCAACTATTCTAGCAAATGTTTTACGCAACGGATGCCCTTCCAGCCGCAACCCAGTACTGGGAAACACCCATACACTCTCACACTCATACACTATGGCCAATTTAGTTTATTCAATTCCCTTATACCGCATGTCTTTGGAGGGGGAAACCGGAGCACCTGGAGAAAACCCACGCAAACATGGGGGGAAACATGCAACTCCACACAGAAATGCCAAGTGGCCCAGCCGGGACTCGAACTAGCGACCTTCTTGCTGTGAGGCGACAGTGCTAACCACTGAGCCACCGTGCCGCCTATATTCTGATTGGTCATTTAAAAATAAAATTTGAATGAGTTGAAGGGGTTTTGCTGTATATAAAATTCCTTGTTATTAGCGACACCAGTGGCTGTTGAGTGAACTGCAGCTGGCAAGACTGATTGTGATTCTGTGACTAGATATACTCACAATCATTATTTTCATTAGAAGTATAAAGAAGTTGGGAAAAGTTTGCATCCAACCTACACTACTGAAACAAAATAAACACAACAAGGAATATAACAGCAATGTTAAACCAGCAGTTAAGAAAGCATCTGGTCACAGTGAAATGGATATTTTAAAAATCTCTTTTGATTAGGGATGCGTTTTTATGTGTAATTAATTTGTTTTACCTCTTATTCATTATATTACTATATTTAATATTAGTCAATATATTTAATATACAATTATTTACTCTACTTAATCTTGTTGCCTATTATTATCATAAAATGAAATAAAGATATAATTGTATACATAACATTATATTATTGATACTACTAAAGAGCTTGTTAACTTGACATTTCTAAAACTTTTAAACAATGTCCTTAGATTATTCCTCATCCATGATTGTGTTTGGTTGGGTGAATAAGTGAAAGCAAATAACACAGTGTATGTGTGTGTGCGTCTGTAAAAGAGAGAGAGAGAGAGAGAGAGAGAGAGAGAGAGAGAGAGAGAGAGATTAATTGTAAAGAAAGGGTTGTAGTTTTTGAGAATAATGAGGTCATAAAGCCTGCTTATGTTGTAAATTGTAATGTACATTGGATAGATTTCATCAAGTGGCACACAACAGTGAAAAATCTTTAAATATATTAATTAATATTAAAAACAATCTATTTAAAATAATTATTATGTTTATTTATTATAAATATATTTATAAAATCAATGGTTTAATGTGTCTTTGCTTTAAAAAAAAAAAAAATCTTTAAAATAATTTCACTGACCCATTTTGACCATTTTTAAATAGATTGTATATTTTATTATTGATATTAATACATTTTTGCCATTAAAAACTAATTTAGTTTTTTTTTGGAAAGTTATTTAAAAATATGTTTTCTAATTTCCTAATAGATAAAAGCAAGACCACAAAATAGTTAAAAAATGAATGAACTACTTTTTACCACAGGGTGGCAGTGTTGCATTTCCTTGAATTGAAGTAAGGGCTCAACCCATGGATTGAAGTGGGAGTGCTGGGTTCGAAGTTTTGCTCTTTAAAAGGTTTTCAGTATATCTACAGTATATGAGAAATCTTTTTTGAAAATATAATTGCCTGAAATTTATAAGAACATCAGAGAAATAGCGGTGTCCCCATATAATTACAAGTACTAATACCACCGGAATGATTGGAATGTAACTAAATTTCTTCAAAGTTACATATTAATTTCTATCAAAGCAACATAGATATTACTTTAAAAAGCTTTCAAACTAAATATGCATTTTTACTTGCATAAACGTTTACTTTTATGGAGATGAAAAAAGTTATCAATAATTGATGCTGCAAATATGTCAACAAATATCAACAAGTTCAGTTTCAAAAGTGTGTGACGTGGTATATACAACTGCTAAACAAAAGGATGAAAAGAAATAACTAAATAAAATTGTTTCTTGAGGGTCTTAAAATACTTTATATATTACTATATATAGTAATTTTTTATATATCTTCTGGGTCAAAACTTGAATATCCTTTGTACTGTATAAGGCTTAATAATATCACCTTATCTGTTAGTGTCAGGTCACAATCTGGTCTCTCCAGCAGTATTTTGGCAATCTCGGTATGGCCGTGTTCACAGGCACACATAAGAGCAGTGGAGCCATCCCGATCCTGAAGGTTCACTTCCGCCCCGCTGTCCAGAAGAACCTGCACCATCATCGCCCGTCCATGACTGACTGCAAGCATCAGCGCTGTCTGCCCTGACTAGTGAAGAGTCATGAAAAAAAGAGTCTTATTTATCCACTTTTTTCCTACGGCCAATGATGCTAGTAGCTTATGTTAAACTGTAAACAATTAGTGAAGTGTTTTTTAAAAACATGGGCTCAATGATCATGTGTCATTATTCACAGTTTATCCATCCAGTAATAAAATGCAACTGTTAGAATTGACAAATTACTGTCAGCAGACCATGAATAACCCCCAGAACTAAAAAAAGTTTTGCAGGAATATTAAGCATACAGGCCCTATATTGAATTTTACTGTACTGTATAGGGCAACAAAGAGAAAATAACCTGGAGGAACAAAACAGTGAACTCAGAAGGGCTTGGGCCACTGATATGCTTAAAATATCAGGCTTTATATTATTTTCATGATTGATAAACTGATTATTTGTAGCACAGCCTATTTGTTTTAGTGTTTTTTTGATTATAAGTTCCCCGAACCAGAAGTACAACCCATAATATGTCCCATGCAGCAAAAAGTGGATGTAAAACTATGTTCATAACCCTTCAGTCAAATAAATGTATAAAATAAAGAAGCCATCACTTTATTATATACAATCTTTATAAACTGGACTTCTGATCAACATGTAAGACAACAACAAAAAATATATATATATAAAGGTTTTTTTTTTTTTAGTAAAAACGGAAGTGACTTATGTTTGGCAAACAATAAATTTATACATGTTCTGTATAATTAGAAATGTATTGTATAATTATAAATAAAAGATAAAATTTGCATTTCAAAAGTTAAGGGGAAGAAACTGTTCACAAAATGTAATTATGTATGGTATGATTTTAATAATTTAGAGTTTAGAGCTAAACATAAGTCACTTCCTTTTTTACTTAAAAAAAACAAAACCTTAATAGTTTTTTGTGAACTCCTCTGTTAATAAGACTTTGACAGCAACAGAATTGAGACTTTTATACTTTTTAACCAAACTATTTAAATAATTCCTGGCACTAATAAATCATTCAAAGACTATTAAACAACCCACTGTGTGATCAGCGATTAGTTGTTTTCCTTTTGATTATGGCATACTTTTAAAATTTTACAAAATAACTTTAGGGATCGATATATTTTCTCAGATAGAGCACACCTTTCAGTGCTTTATATCTTATCGGTGACGAAAAGTGACACCATTTCCTTTACCTTAAATAGTTCTGGCCAATCATTCCATTCGTTTAAAGGCAGAATATGATACGATATCAGAATTGACAAGTTTTATGGACAGACATTTTTTTGTTTAAAACAGTCAAATGTTGCACACAAGACACTTACAGTACCATTTTTTTGCCAAATTGTTAAAAATAAAGCCATTGGAAATGATGATTTTGGACACCAAATAATATAAAGGCACCTGCAATCACAGTATCACCCGTATAGCAAATGTCAGCAGGAATGTGTATGTGTGTTCTGGCAGTACAGGATATTGCAATGTGTCTCTGTGTGTACCTGGCTGGCGCGAGCATTGATTTTGCCCATTCTCAGTAGCTGTTGTGCCACCTCCATGTCCTCAGGGTTCTCTGTCGCAGTCAGAGCTGCCAGCATTATAGCAGTGTACCCTGCCTTATTCTGGTGATCCACCTCACACAGGCCTAATGGACACACCATTGAACATAACATTGGTAAATTCAAGGGAAAGAGAGTGAGAGAGAGATTGATCTGTTTAAAAAAATATAATAAATCTGCTGATCTGTCAGGAGGAAATTGTTGTAAGTATTGTTAATCATAGCTCTAATGAATGAAGCTTAATTCTGTAATTGAACAATTAAATAATACTGTATATTAGCCAGACAATTTCAGCCTTAAAATTAAAATTCATGTATACATCTAAGCTATAGACAAGATATCTAATTGATAACTGGTATATATATTTTTTTGCTTTTTTTTTGTGATTGTGAACTGCTGTTTAACACAGTTTTTTTTTTTTACACATTGTTGAACATAATAGTTTTAATAACTCATTTCTAATAACTAATTACTTTTGTCTTTGCCATAAAGACAGTACATATTTTGTAAGATACTAGTGTTGAGCAATTTAAAGACTTTACTTGGTTATTAGCTTAACTAGGCAACTTAATTTAATTAGGCAAGTTATAAGATAACAGTGGTTTGTTCTGTAGCCAATCAAAAAAAATTGTAAGGGGCTAATAATATAATTATATTATTAATAATAATAAATTTAAAAACTGATTTTATTTCAGCCAAACTAAAAGTAATTAGGAAAAAATATATTTAAAAAAAATATATATATAATAAAAATATAAAACAATATAACTGAAATACTTCGTAAATTTCCTGCATCTATTAAACAGCACTTGAAAAAAAAAAAGAAAAAGAATTACGATTTGGACCAACTTTAAGTGGCCTTAACTAATATATACTTAATGTGTACTTATTGTGTCAATACATGTTTTACATTGTACTTTATTAAATGCATGCATGTAATCTGTTATTATGTTCTGTGATTACATTTAACCATCTCTTACTCCTTAACCCACCCTTAAACCTACCCATATCACCAAACCTGCCGCTAACCCTACCTGTATCCCACCTCAAATCCCAACATTTTGTTAAATTCTCCATTAACAATTACTTATATTCTTCAAGCTAGTCTTGTTTCAGATATGAACACACTAGTCTCTCACCTGTGTCTAGTAAGAGTTTGACCACAGTGAAGTTGGAATGGGACACACTGTAGTGCAGAGCCATGTTGCCATTACCATCTGCCAGGTTCACAATGTAGCGCAGTAGAGTCGGGGTGTGAAAGCCCACCTCTCTAAGGTACAGCGTGACTGTCTCAGCCTGAGAATCCTTCTGACTCGACACACGAAACCATTCCTGATACAACATCATCAGAACCTGCCTCTGAAATTCACACAGTCAAAGAGTCATCACACTTCAGCAGAAGAGAGATTATAAAGTTCATATTCAAGGCTTATTTTTTAAAGATATTTTTGTACCAAATACAGAAAAAAAAATCTGGAAAGACACCTTTCCAGTAATGTGGTAAAGAAATCACATACTACACTAAATTAATGATACTTCTATATAATAAAAGTCCATAAAAGTTGGTTTTATTTTTTATTTTGCTAAAGTTTAATAACTTTTAGCTTAGCTTAACATAGATCATTGAATTGGACCTGAAAATAGTCCCTAGCTAGGGAACTAGGTAAGTGCTGTGTAAAATCATTTCCCCTTCTGCAGCCATGGTATGGCAGCAAAGTTCATTGATGATTTATGCTGGAATGAGAGTAGACCTAAAAAATAGTAACTTTTCATTTCCATCTGTATAAGTACACAATGTAATCACAGAAGAGTCAAGTTATAAAAATGGAAAATTATCTAAACTTTTTGGAATGTTTTGAGAAAGATGCTAATTCTCTAATCCGATTCAATGGTTTATGCTGAGCTAAAGTGCTTCTACCAGACCATGAGATCAGCTGAATGGATTAAAAATGGTAAATATCAACTGTTTAACTCTAGATAAATTGTCAAATGAACCTATTAAAAAAAATTAAAAAAAAACAAAAAAAAACATTGAGTGTTTATTTAAAGGCATAATTCATTTGTAAGTGAGAATTCCATATTCATTTACTCAGCCCTAACCCATTTGATTTGGTTTCTTCTGTTGAACATTTTAACATACAATAGGATCAGTTTGATTCACAAATTAATTGTAAAAACAAATACTTTGTTACTGTCGACAAATGCTTCTCAGTATACATTTAAGGTAATACATTGACATTAACTGCTTACCATTTCTTTATTTGGCGCAGAAACCTCTGCCATGCGATCCTTCAGGAAATGACAAGCAGCCATGAAGTTCTTATCAACTAACTCACTGCAACGACACAGATTGAGCTGTAATTTAAATCACAGGGGCACAGTACACTTATAACTATTGTATAGGATTGTACAACATAATGTCTGTTCGGAATGTTTTCCAGGCAAGGAAAATTAATTACAAAGAGACAGGTACAGTACCTATTACAGGTACAGACTAGAACCTATTATGAAAAAATAAAAATACATACATTTAAGTCATGCATCATTCTTATATATTTCAATGTTTATGTAAAATGTCTTCAAATACAGAAAGGCTTCAGACCTGAGCCTTATGAAGAAAGTCTGTATTTGATAGATATGGAATACAATGCATGTTGGTAATCTGAAATTTGGTAACATTAGTTGAGATTGACTATGGCCTCTCAAGCAAACTGTTACCAACATTTGAATGGCACAAACATCTGCATTACTACCTTTGGCACATGCAGATTCTGGAAAAAGTTCTGTCCCTTGAAGAGTAGGAATTGTGTTTATATTTACACATTTCAACATATGTTTTTACAATATGTATGTGTGGGTCTACCTACAAAAAGGTTGTGATTGGTAAGACTTTAATGTTTTTATTCTATGCTAATGCCTTTTTGCTACCAGAGACTGAGTAAAACAGTACTAGTGAAATATCATTACACATTACAATAACTATTCAATAATTTTTAATATGTCTTTTTTTCCATGTGAGCTGAATTTTCAGCAGTTCATAGCGCTTCACTGTTTTCACATTTTTTGTTTACAGCCTTATTCCAAAATGGATTAAATTCATTTATTTCCTCAAAATTCTACACACAATAGCCCATAATGACAACGTGAAAAAGATTTTTTGAAATTGTTGCAAATTTATTAAAAATAAAAAAACAGAAAAATCACATGTACATAAATATTCACAGCCTTTGCCGTGAAGCTCTAAATTGAGCTCAGGTACATTCTGTTTCCACTGATCATTCTTGAGATGTTTCAGCAGCTTAATTGGATTTCACCTGTGGTAAATTCAGTTGATTGGACATGATTTCAAAAGGCATACAC
>CAIGQV010013937.1:0-11553 GCA_903798115.1 Danio jaintianensis
AGTGTTTGTGTATCTGCCTGCTTTGGGCTGAGGCAAAATAGTCCATATTGGTGTGCAGAGAAGGCTCCCTTCTTCCTCCTTGACTGGAAGGAGAGTGGGGGATGCAGCTCATGTTACACTGAGTGGAGGAGAGGAGTGAATGAGAAGAGAAAAAAAAATAAGAGTAGAAGTGTGAATGTGTTTAAAAGTATGTTTTCAATAAAGAGTAGGTCAAAAGAATGATTATAGAAGATTATAATACAAAAGGAGGACTGCATATGTGGTATGATTTAAAAAACAATAAGAATAGATGAGTGATGCAGTTTAGGAAAGAGATTATGATATAAAGGAGGAGTCTCCTAAATTAAAACTAATCGAACATATTGCATTTGAAAGACACATAGTGAAAAGGCAGAAGAATATTCTAGTTAAACATTTTTCTAAAAATGATCCTTGTGTTTTAAGTTGTGTATATGTTAAGAAAAGAACAACAGGCAGAGTGGGTCTGCCCCAGGACGGGGTAAGAGAGATTTATGATGTCCATGTGTGAAAAACAAATAGATTCTGTCTATTTACAGCACAGAGCAGATGAGAGTAAAAGAGAGAATTAGATAAAATAATAAGATAAACCTTAACATAATAATAATGTGTGGAATATAAGTTATTAAATGAATAGATATATTATAAAGTATTACAGTAAGATAAGTGAGATATGAGGAAATACCAATAATAGAGTAAGATATAATTAATAGAGTTATGTTATAGAGAAAGGAATTTGAAGCTTTACTAATGAATATTAAGAAATATAAATGAAGCCATAGTAATAAATATATGGAGATAAAGAGAGAGGAGAGTATGGAGTAAAAGAATATGTTAATAAACAAATAGAGTTGCTAAATAAGTATGAATAAATAATAGATAAGTTGAGAAAATGAGGAAAGAAAACTGAAGATTTAATGATAAAATGTGTAAGGAAAATAAGCTTAAAAATGTATAAGAAAACCCAAAAGCTAAAAACTCAAAGTAAGGAAAGGAAATGGAATAGAGTAAAATAGAAATAGAATAAAAAAAGAAGTCCAAACACTGTTTAATAGATCAAAAGAAATGTTTAAAATATAGGTATATTAAAATGATAAGATAAAGACTAAATAAAGCAGTAACATTCTGATGAAACCAAGATTTGGCTTTAGAAGATAAGATTGAATTTAAGCAATAAAATTGTTGTGGCTTAGGGTGGCTGTTGTCATCTGTTGTCAAAGTCAGCTACATGCTGTTATCTGAGTTCTCTATTTGTAGTAAAGTACAGTGTTTCAGATGAAAATTATAGAAACTGGGTAAATGTTAAAGAACGAGATAGAGTGAGTAAAAATATATTTTTTAAAAGTTTATGCAGCAGGAAGAAAATTGATAATTAAGTTGCATTGCATTTCAAAAATGGAAAATGGTTTTAGTAAATAAATATGTGAGTTCAATTAGTAATATAAATTCTGAGCTATAGCAGTAATGTTTTTTGAACAGTTATACCAGATATTAGGCCACCATGTAGTACTGTTGAATTAAAACAAGTATGGAAATGAGAAATAAATACTCAAATATGTGGCAGAGAAAATAAAAGATAAAATAATGACAAATGGCAAAAGGAAGGAACATTTGATGTAAGCAGTGTGTGTGAGGAAATAATAATAATTAGGAATCAAAGAAAAAGACAAAAGGTAAAAAGAGAGCAAAAGGAAGAAGAAAAAGGAATATTGAAGGAGCATAGAGAGAGACAGAGAGAAAAGAACGGCTAAAGAACAAATGTTTTTGTTCACATATGTATCTGAAGACCGAGGGGCAATGGCCATTACAGAAGGAATTAATGGAAGTAGCAGGAGAACTTAAGGTGGATGAAAAGCAAGTAGGGAGAGATGCCAAACTAAAAAAGATGAGTGTGTAAAAAAGAGTGAGAAATAAGTGCTGTTGAATTAAAACATGTATGGAAAATGTTAGAGAAATTAAAACAGTGTAAAGAAAGACCAACTAGTGAGGAAACACTAGAATAGATAAGGAGAAATGTAAAGTAAAGCACAATCTGAAGCTAAAGAAATAAATTAGAAGAACATTTAAGAACTAGATAATTAAGCATATTTACATATGATAAAAATGGCTGATAATATCAGAGAAATATTGTTGTTAGAAAAAAGGAGAGGAGTCTTCATTTGATGGAGGAAAAATGGGAAAGAGGAAAAAGACCTTTTAGGTCATGAACTAAATTTCATACATGAATTAAGAGGACATAGGGATGGACTTTGGGGGACTGTAGTCTTTAACCTACCAGACATCTCTGAGTGCACTGGCAAATGGATAAGGTGTTTGAAAAACACAATGGACAAACTGCTGGCTGTGGACATTTGTGATAGCAGTGATGCAAGCACTGCATGCCCAGAACTTACTGAGGGCAGAAAAGGATACTTATGTTCAGAGACACTAAAAAGAGACAAACAAGAGACTGATCAAACAAGAAAAAACGCTCCACCAGACATTTGCATCATCTGGGTGAAAGAAAAGAAACCAGCACTAAGAGAGAGGGGGAAGCTGTGGCCCTGGACACCACAGAAAAGACTGCAGCACCAATCTATGAACCAGCTGTCTTCTCAGGGTGCGAGGAGGGAGAGTCTGACAGGCCACCTTAAAGCAGCAGACCTATAGTCCAAATTAAATACAATGTGACCACTCAGTGGGCAAATTAAGAACAAAAGTGTAGCTACCCATTCTCATTCTTGTATCAAATCAGACTCCTGTCAATTTGATAGAAAGAAAAGTATCATGTAAACTGTAAGAAAAGTCTTATATGAAAATGTACGATGAAACTTTAAATGTGTACTGTTGAAGTGATATTTAAATAATTTGGTTTAATTTTCATAGGTTTAAGCATAAAGGTTCTTGAACATGATATAGGATAAAGTACAATGCATGGTAGTGACTAAAGAAAAAGAGACAGCTTTTGATAACTTAATAAATAATTTGGATTATAAATGTTGATGGAATTAAGTATTTAAGTAAAAACTAAGAAAATATCTTAGGACATAATAGGTCAAAAAGTAACAATTCTAAGTGTACTAAAAGAATAATTGAAAGAGAAAAGTGTTTAAGAAAACAGATTTTGTTTTACATATAACCATATAGTAAGAAATAATTAAAAGCAAAAAGTATTAAGGACTAATGAGGAAAAAATCAGAACAGACAGAGAGGAACCTATAAAGAAATAAGTGATTTTAACTTGTAAAAAATTACAACATAAATGTATGCATAACCAGTTTGATGTGAGAGCAGGAAGGAATTAGGAGCTGAAAGTGAATAACACAAATCAACGTAACAGGCAAATTGGGAAATAGCTCAGAAATGAAATTATTTAGGTAAGTGTCAAATTTTAATAATGATTATCATTTCAGGAATTAGAGGGTTATAAAAGTTAGCCACAGCTAGTGAGGATTAAAATAAACAAGATGCAGGTCTGCTCACTAGATACTAAAAGAGTTATAACATAGGAGCAAATAATAAAAAAAAAATCTAGCTATGTCCTTGAAAATTCTATGTAAAATAACTGTCAAATCAGTTCTGATTGTGTATGTGACTACTAAAAAGGATTTAATTTGAATCTGATTTGAATAATTTTTGAAGATGGCATTAGTCAAAACAGACAAAAGTAGATTTTGTATAGTTTATGACTTAAGAGCGATCAGTGAAAGAGGATTTTTCAGCAAAGGTTTCTAACACACACTGTACTGAAATATGTTCTTCCGGATACCAAATTTGTTAAAGTAATTGATTTCCGTTCAGGCAATTACCAGAGGAGGGTAGACACTTGGTTACACTTACATAACATAGGCTGATAAAAAGTATACATACATCAGAATGCCCAAAAGGGTTTAAAAGATTTTGTGATAGATATTGTTATAACATGTGTAGGATTTAGTTATCTGCAGGTCCATATAGCTCAAGCTAAGTTAAAAGACTAAAATAAAGAAAACATCATTGCCACAAATAATGAAACATATATGACTTTAAAGATGACTGGTTTGGTGCTAATTTGATATGGGATAATACATTAGAAAGAGTTGAGAAATTACAAAACAAGAAGGACTGAAAAAATTAGGCATACTATTAACATTAAATCCAGATAATAATAATGTCAGTTAAGATGATAAATTAGAAATTAGTTTTTCAGTAAAGGAAATAATATAGCAGTTCTAACACTAGTGCATAGTGTCACAACCTCAGTTAGATGAGAGTGCAAATTTAACAACAAATGGGTCTCTATGAACAATCTATGTAGCATCAGAGAGGAGAGAAAAAGACACATAAGATTTTTGGCATATGTATGAAGATTGTTGAGCCATCAGCATTTCTGAAGTTTGACATTACAGATGTACATGGTTTGAATCAAGGGTGAAGAGTTAAAGAAAAATTAAGCAGGAAGGATAGTGGTCTCCTTATTTGAATGCAATGATCGGTGAATTGTTGTATACATGTGACATCTGTGCAAAGTGTAATGTGAGTAAAGGAACAGCAATAGAGCTAAGGGACTATTGAGACACTTGATTGTGGATGTTGTGATATGATAAAACTAGTTTAGGGCAAGAGATACAAGCTTTTGGAAATGACAGGTTTGATAGATGAGTGAAGGGGATTATAGCAGCAGAGCAGTGAAGTAGGAACAGTTATTACAAGATAAAGGAATTACAGTAATTAAAGTCAATTAAAGTGAACAAAGGTAATTAAGTAAATAAGTGATTAACTGATTAAATAAATGAATAAATAGATAAATTAATGATTTAATAAATAGTTATTGGAAAGTATTGGAAATAAAGAAAATGGTGCATTGATCGTACACAACTATAAGAAATGGCTGAAAGAGCTGAAGATGATCCATCAAGGCCTAGTCTAACAAGATATGTTAAAGTAATAAATTAAATTGGATTTACGTGTTACCTCTTGCATTGAGTGATCGCATGGAAACTGACAGAAACAGGCAACTAACACTGCATGAAGTGCTATTGGGTCGACCCTCAGATAACCTCGCATATAACCTTGCATCTAACCTTGCGTCTAACCTCTTGGAATGTTTGGCGAACATGTCTAATACATTGAAAAGAAGAATGTTGGTCTTGTATGAAGAAACTAACTGCCATGTACAAAGCAATATCTGTACAGGAAACCGGAAAGGAGACATGTGAGGAAGCAGAGACGGAGGTCTAATTGTTCAAGGTGATCGTGTGTACCTAAGGGTGCTCGGGAGAAAGTGGAGTGAGCTCAGGAGAAAAGACCAGATCTGGAAGTGAGGACAAATCCAACAGCTGCCAAAGAGGATGCCATCTACCATCGGAACCACTGCACAAATTGCCAAAGGAAAAAACTCCAGCAAGAGAAAGCTAAACAGAGGAACCAGAAAATCCCAAAGCTCTAAACAATGAAATGCAAAGTGTGGCAGGAAGAGTTAGCCTGATAATATGCCCGAGTATAATAATCACCTCAACTTCAGGTTACAGACTTTCTCAACCATACGTCTCTATCAACAACTTTTCAGGCAAGAAAGAAACAATTCAATTGCAAATAGAAATCAGACTGTGATTATGAAACCAGTTAGTGCTAAATATTCTGATCGTTCAGATGAAGAGAAGGAGGATCCATGCCTTGGGTGTAATGGCTGGTCAACCTCTACCTCAAAACGGCGGCTCTCTACGATACGCAAAGTAACTGGGCTGAAGATCAACTTGTTCTACTAATATGTGTGTTGTTGTAGATTAGAATAGTATGTAGTGAACATGTATTATGATTATGTTTGGTTATTCTTAGATGTTGTTACTATTTAAAATATGCTAAATAACTGTGACCTCCACAAGCAAATGTATAACCTCATGCACGCTCATGCTTAATGATATAACAGCACCTCCTTTGATATAACAGCAAAATAGAATCAAGTCTTTTACTGGATCCTAGTCAAAAACCGGACACAGATGTTTGGTTTGATTCTATTCCAAAGTGCGATTACATGATCTGGTCATTTGTAATAATACTGTGACACATATTTGTCATTAGGTGATATAACATAGAGCTGAATCATGAAGTTGCACTATGGCCAAAAACAAGAATATTAAGACTTAAAGTCTTAAGAGGAGGGAATATGAAGTGGATTTTTAACTCTTTAGAGTGTGAAGTTAATCTATATAATCAAATTGTATGTGTATAATCTGCTGGTAAACTTAGAAAGGAAAGATGGGCTGACTAAGCATCTAGAGTTAGAAAGGAAAGATAAATAACTAACTGCTTGGCAACTTATATACCATATGTAGAGTTAGAAAGGTCAGAGGGCCATGAGAAAAGAAAAGACCACCTCAACAGTTAAGTAGAGATGGACAAAATATATAGTAGAAAGGTCAGGGGGCCATGAGAAAAGAAAAGACCACCTCAGCAAGATAAGTATAGGTTGTAAAGTAGTAGGAGCTGGGAGAGGCCTGTTGAACCAGGAACCAACTGTGAAACTAAAAAGGTGGGGGGAAGCAAGGATAAAAGATGTGGTAAACTAGGGGGACATTGGATTTGTCCTTGGGAGAGACCGAGATGGGTCTGCTCCAGGCTGTCTCTGCTTTTTTGGAAAATATTCCAATAAAGTATATTCTTCTGATATTCATAACCTCCAGACTAAGTGTGATTCATTAAGAGAAAAGCCGGAAACCACGACAGTCTTCAAGGAGGAAGAAGCTTGCTAGTCTCCTCACTGCTTAAGGCCCCGGTATACTTCAAACGAAGTCGAAGAACAAACTGAACAACATTTCGAACCAAAATTTGTCCAAAGCGAAGTTCTAAACAGCTCACCAAGCAAACTCCTTGTCATGACGATTACACATTCCGTGACAATTTCTGTGACTATTACACAATCAGTGGGTGTGCTGTGAACTCTGAACAAAGATGTTCAGAGGTTTTCAGACCACGGAGGTCAGACAGGAGAACAACATCCATTACAAATAATGCAAATTAAATACAAATTTCCCCCATAAACTATGAAAACTTAAGCAATTCTGTCAAAAGTAGCCTACTCATTTAATGCAATATATAAATTGTACAGTTTGATTCAGAAAGGAAGAAAATGTGAACTAGTTTTGTTTTCTGCTGATAGATTGGAACAATTGATATCTTGTGATTCTTTGTATTTGATACTGTAACTCTGACTAATATGAATCGATAAAACAGTTAAACTAAGTAGCCTACCTAAAACTCAATTCTCACTGATGGATATATATACCATGCCAATTTAATAAAAAAAACAAACAAAAAAAAAAACTATATTAGTAATGTGAGACTATTTTTCTCAGAAATCTAGTCACCATACTGTACAGTATATAAGAGTTATTTTAAATTTACATTTCTATATTTAAATTTAGCTTTCCACGAAATTACTTTTTTTTTTAATATATACAAACTTAGTACAAACAAATTGTCACGGTCACAGAAGGAAGACAAAGAATAAACTTCAAGGATGTTTAGTGATGCACTATAGCAGCAAGGTGAAGCAGGTGAATGGCGTTGCAGAGGGCGAGCGATCTCACACACAAACAGTTCAGCTAGTAAGTTCAGTTCATGGGTAACTACCAGCATAAGAATAATCACTTCCCTTAAACTGGTGTATTGGCATCCATAGGAGAAGGAGAAGGAGACCATCCACGGACGAGTACATGAAAATTCAGTAGAGAAGACGATGAGAACCATGCGTCTTTGATTCCAGTCGGTGAGTGAGTGAGTATATATAGTGCATTGGTGATTGCAGGTGCAGCTGCAGGTGATTAGTAATCAGGTGAGGGTTCACGGGTGTGGTGGATGGTGAGTGAGAGCGGTGATTGGTGACTGCAGGAACGAGCAGAGTGTGTGACACAAATATGTCTCACAACAATTTTAAAAATACTAAACAAAATAAAAATGAGAGAAAGTATATTCACACTATACAATCAAAGTATGAACAGTTGCCAGGGGTAAAAAAATAAATAAAATTATAATAATAAAAAAAACATTTAATTAACCAAATTAAATTTACATAATGCTTCCTATGTTTTTTTTTACCATTTCTGTTTCTACAGTGCAGTACCCTATTGTTTAATCACTTTTATAAAATGCTCACAATTTGGCTTAGCTTTAGCCCATTTCTTTACATGAATATGACAATTTATATGAATATGACAATTTATATTATTAGCTGTATAAGAAAATACAGTCGTACCTTTTCAATCAACTCCATCTTGTGCAAAAGCAAATATGACATCATACATTTCAATGTGTATTAATGTTCTAAATGTCCTTGAAATAAAGTTAGAAACATCAATCCAAAATAATCTTGAGTATACACTGAAAAAACAAATGAGTAACAGATTCTTTAACAATACCACAAAAATTGCACGTTTTCTCTATCCACTTCAAACAGTTCAAATGATTGTTTTACAGGTCTAAACCCTGTGTAAAATTTTAAAAGATACATTTCTTACTTTATTATATATTAATTTTATGGTTAGTGACCATACTTTTTTCTATTCAATGTTTTCATATTTAGATGACCAAAAAACTGTTGAGCATGGTATATAATTATTTTTTAATACATTTGTAATATATCTATTACTGCATTCATATTTAACAATATTAATTCATTCATTCATTTTCTTTTCGGCTTAGTCCCTTTATTAATCTGGGGTCGCCACAGCAGAATGAACCACCAACTTATCCAGCATATGTTTTACGCAGCGGATGCCCTTCCAGCTGCAACCCATCACTGGGAAACATCCATACACTCCCATTTACACACATACACTAGGGACAATTTTAGCTTACCCAATTCACCTAGCGCATGCCTTTGGACTCTGGGGGAAACTGGAGCCCCCGGAGGAAACCCACGTCAACACGGGAATAACAATAACTCCAAACTCCACACAGAAATAACAATATTAATATCACCAATAAATATCACATCATTATATGTCTTTGGCTGTTCCGCATTGCTTGCAGAGTTACGTAACAGTGATAAATACCTGGGATTGCATAAAAAACAACAGCGTAGTCTTTTGGTTTTACAGGAACTTTACATTTTTTTTAAGGAATTCTGAATGTGACAAAAACAATCCATGTTCATCAAGTAATTAAATATTCCATTGTCATACCATGATTGATTAAATATAGACTTCTTTTTATACAATATATAGACAGAAAATACCGAAATTACTTCACGTATACGCTTGCTAAACTGTAACGTTACGCTACTTGATTACTATTCATAGATTCATAGCTTTAACATTGGCCGTACGTCTCCTTACGTGATTAATATTCATAAGTCAGCCTTGTGCCTTCACCATAGTAGTATAGGTACGTTCGTGGGCGGGTTACACTAACAGTAGAATAGTCCGCAGATCTGAAGCTCAGGTTGTGATTTCTAAACTAAAAAAAAAACAACACAGATCAAATATATCAGACGAAATGGAGGATATAAAGCCTGAGGAGACGAATGTGGGGGAGCAGAAAGTGAGTATATTTGACGATTATGAAATACAAACCGATGCAGTCTAAGGGATTTTAGCTTTTCCGCTATAAAACAGTATTTACAGACTCATAGAGTCGACGACACATCGAGTAAAAAGCGATCTTTCTATAAAAACCTGCTTTAATATCACTGGCAAACTTGATGTTAGCTTTATATTCTGTCTTGTTGGTATATCTGTATGTAATGCAAAGCTCTGCTGCTACAGATGTGTGAAGGCCTTCTATGACCAAACATCAATATATTCTGATAGAATATTAAAATGACCCGCTGTATTAAATTGCCTCATAGATAAAGTGATTAAAAATAGATATATGGGTTGAAATGTGACTAATAATAATGCTACAGTTGGTTTGTTTTGTTCTAGATAGGGTTGTGATGTTAGCTAGCCATTAGCACGTGAAGCTAAGTTTACTGGTGCAAAGCCTTCAGTATATTGACGTTAAATGTGTTTTGTGACCTACAATTTCTCACAGTCTATGTATACATCAGCTTTGGTTAGTCAATATGGATTTACTAGAAGAGCTCATCATTCTGAAAAGTCTGAAACGTTATAACATGTTATAATGACTAAAGCAGCACCATAATTTCATTCAAAATAATCAATACATTCTTGAAAGTTCCTAACCAAATAAAGGATTTTACTGGCCTAAAAATTAAATAACAAACATTTGAGCATGTGGTACAATGTGTGTTGTTTCATTGCAGGTGGTGATGATTATAATAAAAATTTGACATTTTCAGATGCAATTTAGAGCTGTTAAATATTTGAAGGCCATGCTGGTATTTAAATTAAAGCACAATAGGTACATAAAAGTTAATCCGTTGGCAAACATTTGAGAGCAGTGGCAATTGTGAATATCCCACATTGCTGTTACAGTTGCTACAGTAAACCAATGGTAAATGTTGCTAATTTCTGGATTAAATGCCTTTTAACTATATTTTATTAGACTGTAAAACTTAAGTTTTACCCCTGTGAGGAACTTATTTTATTCTGTTGATACCTTAAGTTTTTTAACAAACCAAGTACAAATGCAGTTCTGAATTAATTTATATAATTATTTATCTATCTAAAAAAAAAAAAGCTAGCGTTAAACATCAAGTTTTACTTTTTTTCAGAAATTGCTAAATCTGATTCTCGCCATTAATATATTAGCCACATATGCTGGCATGGTGATAAATAAAGAATGAAAAAATGCATAATCCCCAATCTATGGTCATTCTTTTGTCAAAGGTTATGTTGTTGAGAATATTAGTCCTGAGACTGTCATTAATTCTGTTTTTATACATTTATTTTTTTCTGCACATTTTAGGCTATTACAGAATAGTCCACCAAAATATAAAGCCATGTTCTTGTTTGAGTCAAATATATATTTTATATACATAAAAATATTATATTATATTATTTATATATAATCTTTTTTGCAATGCTTTTTTGCATGTTGCAGTGATGCAATGTGCATAAACTATGTAATTGTAAAAAAATACATTTAGAGCACATCAATGTGCGAATTTAGCTGATGATTGGACAACTGTACAAACAAGGGCTGCATGATACTGAAAAAAAACCTGACATTGCGATATTTTGTTTTGCTGTGATATATGTATATGGTATATACATGGTCATCATTGTATACAAATTTTATTTATTTATATATATATATATATATGTTATAGGTTAGTTGTCTTGACTTCTATTCTGTCCTTGGCCAATCACATACTCTCACATTATTAGTGCGATGTAAGAATTATCTAAATAAATTTTACATAGATATAAATTGAAACTAAATAGATTGTTGCGTGTTTTACGATATGCTGTAATAAATTTGAATATGCATTGTTTTTCTTTTATCACGTATATGTAGACGTTGCATGAAACTTTACTTGACTTTCAATTTACTTGAAAGCCTTGGCAAAATCATGGAAAAGTCATGGAATTTTTGCAGTAAAAATGTGTATGAACCCTGTATGTGTGTATCTAGAGATAATAAATTTTTATATATATATATATATATATATAT
>CAIGQV010013967.1:0-12989 GCA_903798115.1 Danio jaintianensis
ACACAGACACACACACACACAGAGATGCACACACACAGACACACACACACAGAGATGCACACACACAGACACACACACACACAGAGATGCACACACACACACACACACACACACACACACACTCTCAGTGTGCAGTGCTCTGCAGAAATAAAGTCAAACGGAGATAAATAAAAGATGCATCTCGCGGCAGCAGAAGAAGAAGAGGAGGATGACGAAGAAGATTATGATGAAGATGATCCCGATGGCAGAGAGAGAGACTTGCGGCAGGACAGGAGTGTGTGTGTGTGTGTGTGTGTGTGTGTGTGTGTGTGTGTGTGTGTGTGTGTGTGTGTTTGTCTTTTGGCAGATGCTCCTCATGGAGACGATGGCGGAGCAGCTTTATTTACATACAAGAGCATCAGCGGCCCTGTGGAGCATGTAGAGTGTGTGTGTGTGAGTGTGCTGGACTGTCAGACACACACACACACAGATGTGGCCGGGCTGTGTGCCGTCAGTGTGTGTGTGTGTGTGTGTCTCTGTGTATTGATCAGTGGAGCTCCTGAAAGGTCAGCGGGGTCAAGTTCATCTGTGTGTCCGTCTGTATTCAGGCTACTGATGGGTTATCAGCGCTGCTCCTGCTCTGGGTTGTGCTGGGTTATTAGCGCTGTGCTGGGTCAGGGTTAAATCAGTGTGTTGATCTGCTGTGGATGTTCATACACACACACACACACACACAGATCTGCTGTAATTCAGTGCCGTTATTCTCCATTATCAGCAGTTTCTCTGGGAATACTCCTGTTTCCTGAAGGGTAGCTGCAGGTGTGTGTGTGTGTGTGTGTGTGTGTGTGTGTGTGTGTGTGTGTGTTTGTACGGCTATCTTTGTGAGGACCAGCGTGGGTTTTTAACCTTTGGAGTGAGGACATTTTTGCAAAGTGAGGACATTTTGCCCGGTCCTCACTTTTTTTTCACTCTAATGGCCTCTAGAGGGTGTAAATAGGCTTCTCTCAAAGTTTCAAAGAGGTCCTCAGATTGATGCCAAAATGAAAAGAAAAGTGTGTGTATGTCCCCCTGAATACACACACCGTTTGCTCTCTATCGCCCCTAATGTTTTTCTCAGGTACTGCACCATGATCGGTTTTTGCTCTCTATCGCCCCTAAAGTTTGTCTCAGGTACTGCACCATGATTTTTCTGCTCTCTAGCGCCCCCTTTGTTTTTCATATGTACTGCGCCATGCATTATCAATGTGATAACTCAGAAATGGCTTAAAGGAATTTGTTCACATTTGCCACACATAAACACAAAAATACATTGATGAGATTTTTTGCGGTCAAAAGACAAGATCACAGTCACCTGGAAGGCATTAATCTGGACGGCATTAATCTGATGGAACAAAAATACTATTTGGACAACAAATTAAGAATTGATTTGCTAATTACAAATATGACAAGTAAAAGTGTATTTTTTAATTAATTGTATTTTTTCCATAAATTTATAATTAAATACCACATATTACAGATCAATGTTTAACAACTTTTAACAAAACTTAATTAGTATATCACAAAGGCTTATATAATAAATTTCACATCTATATTTGTCATGAACAATTCCATATGCATTTACTTTTCATAAAAGTACAGATATGCAGATGAAGTATTAGTTATTTTAATGTTAAAACTAATGCATTGTTTCCTGATTTTTCCTGAGTGTACAGAAGAATATGATGTTGAGGTCTGGCACAGACAGTGTTTAGCTTAAAACGCTCCAGACTTTTTTCTTATTGTATAAACTATTTAACTCACATTATTCACTATCAATTGTGTCTATCAGTCACTATCAGTCACATCATTCACTATCATGTTATCATATTAATAGTTCTGGAATACATAGACTAAAAAGGACACAATCACATTAGGGAACATGAGTGATTGCATTAGTTATTTTAACATTTTATTCAGCAATTATAAGCCTATTCTTATCAGAATGGAGTTTTCTGGACCTATTCTGTCACGTTTAACACTGCCAAACGCATCCCAAACAGTTTTATGCCTTGGACAACAAATAATAAAATCCAAACAGTCCTGAGCATCAATATGAAGCTGATGGACACAGTTTTCCTAACTTTCCTCGTTCATTTTCCTTCAGATTGTGTAACAAACGTGAAATTATGAACTTTTAAATATGCTCTGTGCATCGCACCTGTGATGTGACTATCGCGCATGCGCACATCACGATGTCACTACTGAAACCACACAAATCAACCACACAGGTGACATTTAGAAACCTAAAGTATAAAAACGTTACACGGGACTAAATAAACTAATGAACGCTATGTAAAATACTAGTTTTGTAGCATTTGAAATTGTTTTGCTTTTGGCTGCATACAGTGAGCGCGCGCACGGACTCAAGCCCCGCCCCTTACGCTGAAGTCCCATACAGCGGCCTTAAAGATTCGCTCTTTTACTGTACATACAGATCACCAACAACTGACAGTCCAGCGTTATGAGCTAAAGGCAACACTCATGTACAACATACTAAAATTAAATCTTAGTAACTTACAGTAGGCTGCAGGCCGTCCGTCGCGAGCGCAGTCCCGCCGATACGGCTCCCCGTCGCGGTGAATCGGTCTGAGAGCTTCATTAGAGTCAATAACTCGGTCTGAGCGCTTCAATAGAGTTAATGACTCGGTTTGACCGCTGTATTAGAGTCGGTGATTCGGTCTGAGCGATTTACTAGAATCAATGACTCGGTCTGATCGCTTCATTAGAGTTGGTGACTCCACAACATCACATTGATTCACTCATCAATCTCTCAATACAGAACCGATACAGCAGATGATTGAAAAGAATCGGTTTGTTCACGAAATTTAGAAACCGCTTTTGTGTCTAAGCAAAATGTTTTCTATATTAAAATAATGAGGATATCTGTTTATGAAACAAAGGGGAGTCTTGATATTAAAATCTCAGAATGGAGTGAAGTACAAATATATAAAAATAAAAATACTTTAAAATAATTTTAAATTAAAACATATTTTAATAAAATAAATGTTTCAATATTTTAAGAAAAAATGTTTCAATATTGTCCACAAAAGTGTTTGTTCTTGTTTTAATTTGTTTTAATATGCTACATGTTGTCATGCTCATACATGCAGACACCACACTGCTAAATAATTAGATGACCTTGTGTAAAGACTTCCTTGCCAATTATTATTTTTTTAATTTTCTGAATAATATTTTGAGCAGATATGTAAATGTTGATGCCGGTTTATTCACATAGGGAATGTTTAGATCTGCCCGAGCTCAAACCTCCATAGGCACAATGCTGCCGCTAAAGCACGCTCATCAGGATACAGATCTGGACTGACGACACTCTGATTCTGTTATTACCCTGACACATCTACTCACACTTAAGTTTACACATAACCTGTAGAAAAGTTTTGTAGAAAGATCTTTAAAGTCTTAAACTTCAAATTGTGTTTGTCTTTGGTGCCCCAAGTATAATTAAGCAAGTATTAATGGACAATTCATATAGAATATGAAAGGCTAACATTATGTTCTGCCTTTACCTCCCTGTTGTGTGTATCTTGCTGCTTCCTGACATAGGTACATGTCTAATCAAATGCTTAATTATTTAAAATTGGATTCTGTCAATAATAAGCACTTACCTAAAGCTAAAATAAATGTCATTCCTCTAAACAAACCTTCATATCGATCTGAATTGTATGTGTAAAAACACCTGTAGATTGTTTAACAGATGTGTTCCGCTGCTTCAAGAGCCTATAGACCATTTCAATGTGATGATGTCATTGGCCCACGAACATCTCCTGCTTGTTGTCAAACTATTTCATATCTGTAACAAGAGGCAATTCAATCACATTTTGATCTTATAACAGCTCATCATAACATTATTTATCAATATGTGGAACTTTTTGGACTCTCAGAAGCTATGGAAATTTAAAATGTAAAACAGGAAATACGTCAGGACCATTGTTATTGTTTACATCCCTCAAAATGGTCTATAGAAACAACTGTGGAAGACTACTTTTAAACAGAAATTAGCTAAATATTTACACATTTACTGCTGGTCTGTTTCCAGAGCATTAACAGTACCGGAGACCTTTTTCTCTGGCCTTTTATAGTAGGTAAAAGTTAGCATAATCTGTGCTGACATTGTCTGTGATGATATAGAGATGGCACCTTCAGATGGGGAAAAAGCACTGAAAAGCTCTGGTAATAATAATTTACCCCACATCTCCATCTAAAGATATTCCCATTCTAACAGAGATTATACAGGGTGACCGGAAGTCCTCTTTTTTCCAAACAAGTCCTCTTTTGGGGATTTTTCTATATCTCTGAAAATGTCCATAACTCTGTTTTTGTTCTAAACAGTCATCATTAATTGAATGTGTTTTTGCATTATGTTTATATTTTTCTTTAAGCCTGATATATATATATTAAGAATGGCTCTGCAGCCCGAGCCTCTGCTGACTGCACACACACAGCTGTCAGTTGTGCAGGGCTGGAGGTCTTCATCAGGGACTATTCATACTTGATGTCCTTGCTATTGTAATAAAAATTAATAGGTTGCAAATAGGTTGTGGAGGACACTAATAGAAATGTTTGCAACATCTTGTTGCAGGCCACTATTGGTCGGTCATGTGCTTATAGACATCGGCCAGTGCATCTCAATCCCTCAGCACTAACACTGCAGTGCTGCACATGGCTCCTCAGTAGAGTAAAAGCAAACGGGAAATAGTGGATTTTTTTTTCTTTCTTAAATTTCAACAGATTGTGTTTAATTTTACTTTACCCTATTAAAAAAGAAACATTGTCATGTAAAATATGTTAAATGCTAAAAAAATTATTTGTTTGTTATTATTCTATTGTTGGCCAAAAGTCTATGTTCATTCATTCATTCATTTTCTTTTTGGCTTAGTCCCTTTATTAATCTGGGGTCGCCACAGCAGAATGAACCGCCCCAAAAGTCTATGTAAACGATGTTATTACTTCATGTATTACTTTGTTACTTTACGTTCAGTAACTCAGTTACATGGTTGTGAATGCAGTCTTCAACATATTTACAGCCTACAAAGATCATGTTTGTCATAGTAGTATTTCCATAGTGTTAAGATAAATCACCTTTATTTCCATAGGGCTTTTTACAGTACAGAGTGCTTTAAGCAATAAGCTGGTCCAATTCAACTGTAAATGAAAATGTCAGGTATCAGTTTTTACTTATTTCATCAATGCTGCAGCTGTGTATAAAATGGGGGTGTCATTGTCCAGCTCTGTTAAACCATCATGTAACGGTATCAGTGAAGTGTGATCATTAATATAGTTTAATAGGTGCCTCAGACAATGTAATTTATCACTTAGTGTTATAAGTTGTGTAGTGTCTATTTCAGACATGAAGTTTTGAAAAAGTCTATCAGACTGCAGAGTGAAAACGGTGGTTAGGACGCTCCGTACAGTGAATTTTTAGTCTCAAAAAATCTTTTAGTCTCACACATCACCAGTGATTCGTCTCTTTTGTGACAGATAGGTAGAGGACAATTTTGGGCCCCCACCAGATATTAAATGATGCATAATAAAAAGTTGGAACCTTAAATGAACTATATATATATCTGATAACACATTAATATTTAGATTTTCAAATAATAAAAAATACATTTAATTAAACAGGTAACACATAACCCCCTATATAAGCATATAAGTAACTCATATCTTTATAAGTAGTGGTGTACCCTTGTTTATTATATACAAACCTTGCTCTGTACTGTTGTAATGCTAAGACCTGACAGTGCATTTTTTGTGAGTCTATTTTTGTAAGTTGTTTCTTTGTACTTTATTTGAAAGTCACTTAGATAAAAGTGTCTGCTAAATACCTAAATTTTAATGTAATATAGTAATTTTCTTACAGTCTTTTGGCATTTAAGTGAACTAATATTAATAATTATTATTACTGTTATTATTATTATTATAACAATAATCATTTTAAAAAGCTTTCTCTCGTTGTAACTGATGCATTGTAGTGTTAATTTAAGTAAAACAGTAGTTGTATGGTTAATATTAGCTTCAATGAACAAGTAATGCTTGAAGAGTATCATGAAGCAAGCTCTTCAATTAGGCCATGAGTGTGTGCGCTGCCCATCCCCCACTGCGGGCTTAATTGAAGGCCACGCCCACCCCTCCCCCACCGCACCTGCAGCTCAGAGTCTGACTGAGTTCATTAGGTCAGAAAATGGATCTGGAAAGATTGAAAAGAAGAATGGAGCGACTGCGATCCCACCACAACAAATGTGAAGCGTCTGCATTAAAGGTAAGACTTTTTAAATTAATTTCACTCATGTTAATTGTTTATAACTCACGGTTTTCGCGCCGGTTCGGTAGTTGTGTAGGTCAAATCTGATGTTTTTAATGGCTCGGCCTCTCATTGACTCATCTGGCACCACGTTTAGATAATTTTAGCTTAAATATAAGTCAAGACTTAATCAATATGACATTTTTATATTCATATTTATATTCATTTTGAATGGGAATTTCTTGTGGTAACTTGTTAGTTTAATGTAGCAGTAGGCCAATATGTCTGTTGGTAAATTAACATCAAGTAAAGGTGTGTGTGTGTATATATATATCTCTGTAAGTGTTTGGTGTCTCTAATTTGCGTGCTTGGCCTGTTGTTTGGGCCTGATGTTAGTAAGTTTAGAGAGGGGGGAGGGGGAGGGGTGCGGTGGCGCCTCTGGAACTCCAGAGCACTGTGTAGTTCAGGGAGGGGGAGAATATCACTATACACCTGCATGCCATATTACACTGCTTTATCTTTAAACTCATGAGCTTTTTCATGTAGATTACTGATGCTGAAACATTATAAAGTGCTGTAAAACATGTCCAGTAGTACTGTATAGCTTGCTAATTGTAGTCTTTAGCTGGATTTTTATGTATGTGTATATATATATATATATATATATATATATATATATTACACACACATTTTTATACAGTTGAAATCAGAATTATTAAACCGCCTTTGAATTTTTTTCTTTTCTTTTTTAAATATTTCCCAAATGATTTTTCCACAGTATTTCCTATAATATTTTCTCTTCTGGAGAAAGTCTTATTTGTTTTATTTCGGCTAGAATAAAAGCAGTTCTTAATTGTTTTAAAACAATTATAAGGTCAATATTACTAGCCCCCTTAAGCAATATATTTTTTCGATAGTCTCCAGAACAAACCATCCTTATACAATTACTTGCCTAATTACCCTATCCTGCCTAGTTAACCTAATTAACCTAGTTAAGCCTTTAAATGTCACTTTAAGCTGAATACTAGTATCTTGAAGAATATCTAGTCTAATATTATGTGCTGTCATCATGGCAAAGAGAAAAGAAATCAGTGATTAGAAATGAGTTATTAAAACTATTATGTGTAGAAATGTTGAAGAAAAATATTTTCTATTCTTTATGTAATACGTTTTTAATCTTCTCTTTGTTAGGTAGTGGGAGCAGAGAAGTGCATCGTTGATCTAGAGAAGTCAGCAGAGGTATGTACCTTTACACAATCAGTGTAAGTTTTCAGTAGTTTTTACTAAGTAATAAGAGTCCATTTTTAAAATAAATGTTAAAAAGTGATAACATGATATAAATAAATTTGAATATCTAAAATCATCATAAGAATGAGAGAACAGTTCATTTTTAGAACCAGTGTAATAAAAATCCTTTATTTAATATATAAATGAATAAATATTTAAATGCTGAAATTAATTAATGTACAAAATATATAAATAAATGCATAAATAATTAAATGCTGAAGATTAAAATTAAATAAAGTTTATAACATTAAAATTATGTAATACTAAAATAAATAAAACTGTCATTATGCAGATTTATTTATGTATTGCTGCGTCCCTATGTAAATGCGCAGGATTGGTTAAACAGAATCGTTACAGCTGTAGTGCTGTTGACACTCTTCTGATAAATATAGCATTTTTTTTAGTACCACTGCTAATAATTTGCATTTACTAGCAAAGGATATAGATAACACACTCAGGTGGAGGTGTGACTTGCTCGATCACATGCCCCAGTAGTACGGTGGACGCCCCTTGTTTGTCTCACTTTCTGAGCACATGCACATCCAAATCATCACTGACTTGACCTAAATCATCTATTACACTATCTAAACAAAACAGAAGGTAGTTTAAACAATTAAACTATTTTATTTGCTAGTAAATGCTAATTATTAGCAGTGGTACTAACAAAAAATGATCACAAGAGTATTTACAGTAGTACAGTCATAATCATCCTGTTTAACCAATCCTGTGCAGAGAGAGGTTATGGGACCATCCAGCTCATTAACATATGGGCACAGAAATGCATAAATGTAGAAATGCATAAATTACAAAAATGTGGAAATAGATGTAGCATAATGACACTTATTTATTGTGAGAATTATTTATTTTGGCATTTTATGTATTTATTTATTTATTTGTGACACACTCTGTGAAAACCTGCCTAAAGTCATTTTTTTGTGATTTGCTGTTTTTGGTATAATCAATCACTCTAATCTAATTCTAATTATCGTTCTACACAATGTAAAGAATATTCTGTGAATATATAACCTTGATCTCTTTAAATTGGAATTTCTTAAAAAGATGATTTTCTGAGTCTGAAACTAAGCAAATCTTTGACATGGCTGAACTCTGTCAATATTAAAGAGAAGCTTATTTAAAACACATCTGAACCATAATTATCCTGACTATGTGCCATATACCAAATTAAAGCTAACATTCTCCCATTTTCAGTGATGTACGACAAGTAATATTTTGCATTTCAGTCCTTTTCATTTTTAAATGTAAAAAATGCCTGTGTGTTGCTGCAGGTCCTTGTGAATAAGCAAAGTGTATTATGAACATGCAGTTTAAATACCAAACATTGCGCCATTGACTGAATTTTATTTGTCTATTTTTAGTTCCTCAAAAGCTTCATGGTGCAGGAACAAAAAAATGAGAACTGCATTGGGCTGAAACTTGCGTCGTTTTTTTCTTCATCAGGGATAATTTAGTGCCCTTTAAAGCTGCGTTGAAACAACATTATTTACATTACACTTATCAAAAGTGACTTACACACATGTACCATGAACACTTATTATTATTATTATTATTATTATTATTATTGGCCTTGACTGAAGTCCACTCTACGAAGAAAAATACTGAAACATTTTCCTCAAACTTCTCAACTAAAGAAAAAGTCATGAACATTTTGGAAGACATGGGGGAGAGTGAATTATCAGGAGCGTAAACTTACCCTTGAACTAATAAACCTTAAGGGTTACAATTAATTACTCTTGAAACTCTTTAACGATTTAATAAGTATGCATTTTACTTACAGCTTGATATCCATGAAGAGTCGGAGTCAGACGTCTCGAGCTGCTCTGGTTTAGACCCAGATTACAAGCCAACTAGTTTGTCATGCAGTGATGTTAAATTAAGCCCTGGTCTGAAAGGTGCAAGCAAGTCCAGTGAAGATTCTAATGCAGACGAAGGTGATTTAACCATTGATAAACTAAAAAACCACAAAACTTTCATCAAAAGACACAAAAAAAAACAAACAGTTGACCAATAGAAAACAAGACAAATCAACTGTGACCGTAAAAACCTGCACGAAAAGGGAAGACTTGAAGTGAGCATGGGACAAAAAACACTACTGTCTCTTCTGTAGTAAAGCACAGGCCAAGATTTCACGACATATGGAGAGAAAACACATTGACATCAAAGATGTGGCTTATGCCTTCAGCTTTCCCTTGGGTTCGAAAGAAAGAAAAGTTCTTTTGGAACAATTAAGAAATAAAGGTGACTTTAAACACAATTCAGAGGTTTTAGAAAAAGGCACAGGACAAATTGTAACATGGAAACAGCCTTCAAATGATGCCACTTTTCAGGATTACTTACCGTGTCCTTACTGTTTTGGTATGTTCCGAAAAAAAGATCTTTGGAGACATCAGTCATCATGCAAAACAAAAAAGTTGTGTGTAAAAGATCAAGATGACAAAGACAAAAATAACAGCCGAGGGAGAGTGCAGAGTCGTGCAGCTTGTCTGCTTCCAATTGCAGCATCCTCCGATGGGTGTCAGCGCATCATAAACTCCATGCGCCAAGACGAAGTGTCATTTCACATTAGAAATGATTCTTTGATCTGCAAGTATGGGGAATCGCTTTATGCGAAACACGGTCGAGTAAAATCAAGGCACCAGTACATCTCACAGAGAATGAGGGAGCTTGGTCGTTTTATGGTAGTCTCTAAAGAACTGGACAAGACTGTCAGTGGTCTTGAAGATTTGTGTACACCAGCAAAATTTCAATTTGTTGTTAATGTTGCCAAGCGTTTAACCCAATTCAGTCCAGGAAAAAATGAGTACGGGAAACCTTCAACGGCGGTGAAAATTGGGTTCTGTCTGAAAGGGGCTGTAGAGGTCCTGATTGGGCAGGCACTAATCAAAGAGGATGATTTGTTAGAGAAAAAAGCAAAAAAATTCTTCGAACTCCTGGAAAAAAACTGGAGGAACAGTGTTTCCATAAGCGCTCACCAAACTCTACAAGAAAAAAGATGGAACAAAGTTGATGACATCCCTCTCACCAAAAATGTCATTGCCCTTAGAGACCATCTCAGAATGGTAGAAGATAACGCAAAAACAGAACTGACACAGCAAATGAATTTATCTGCATACAAGAAATTAAATGAGACCGTTCTTGCTCAAGTTATTATTTTTAATAAACGTCGTGAAGGAGAAGCTTCACGCTTAACTCTGGAGACCTACAAAACAGCAAGTTTAAATGCCATCAACGAGGACATCTACAGCACATTGTCACCACTGGAGAAGGAGCTGAGCAAGATGCTAACTCGCATCGAAATAAGGGGCAAACGAGGAAGGAAAGTTCCTGTTTTCTTGACAGAGAGAATGATAGAATCTATCAATTTGCTAGTTGAAAGGAGAGAAGAAGCTGGTGTTCCTGCAGACAATCCATACCTCTTTGCAAGACCTGGTGTATTCACCAACATTCGTGGATGTGACTGTCTTAGAAAATATGCAGAACAAAGCAAAATAGAAAATCCAGAACTCCTAAGATCAACAAAGTTACGAAAACAAGTCGCCACACTCTGTCAGCTCTTGGATCTTACGGAACAAGAACTAGAGCAAGTCGCAAGATTCATGGGTCATGACATTAGAGTCCACTGTGACTTTTACAGACAGACAGATAAAACATTTCAAATTGCCAAAATAAGCAAACTTTTGTTTGCCATGGAGGAAGGGACTGAAACCTTGAGGGGGAAAAACCTTGACACGCTTCATCCTTCCGTAGGTGGTAGGTATCAAGTTTATTTCAATGCAATTGTATGTTGTAGTCCAACATTTGTTTTACATACAGGCTTTGGCCAATGGAGTCATTAAAAAAACACCGTTGACATAGCTATACCGTTTATGGGGCTATACAATTTGCTACTGTTGCACAATAACATTTAGCACGTAATAGGAATATACTTTTACGTAGATCAAGTGTATCACACTTTGCTCTCTTAACTAATGGTAACTGATGTATTAAGAGTTTTGGACAAGCAGTACTATATTGATTTTTTTTTTTTTTTTTTACAGGTGAAAGTTCTCCATCCACCTCAGTCTCACAGAGACAAAGAAAAGAAGGAAGACCAAAGAGAAAAGGAGAGTCAGATGAAGGTATGACTTGAATTTTACAAACTCATCTTAGTAAATGGTTTGTGCTGCTGTTTGTATTGTAGTAGATTTGAGATGGGTACACTTGTTTCTTTTTCACTCAGCAAGCAATAATGACTCTGACAACATGAATTTAATCAACAGTACAACTTTACTGAAATTTATCTCAAGATTTTACAGGGATGCATTCACTTTAGCAGTGCACACACATACTTAATCATTCTCACATTCATCATGGGCAATGCGTTTAAAGATGAAAAGCCCCTAAACAAATTTCTTTACTATTTCTTAACCATTTCTGTTTCAATTAATGAAAAAAAATAGATGAAACATTACTAAACATGTTTACTACGTCACAACATCTCCCTGAACCAGTGTTCTTGAAAGTAAAGTCTCTCTACTTGAGGATCCCTTACAGGTGCTAATGTTTGTCTGTTGCAGATCAAACTGATGGTGTGAGCTCGACCAAGCAGCCCTCAGCTCAGATCAAGAAGAAGAAGAAGAGAGCGGTGTATGACTTCTCCCCTCAGAAATCATCAGACCACTGCAGTGATGACCAGGTTTCAGAGGTTGAAGGTGAGCCAGTGTTTCTCTTAATTAGGCATAATTAGCTTTTTTAGGCATGATAAGCAGATCCAGACCCTGTTGCCGCTTCAAATTTGTGCTGAAGGTCTGGGCCCAAAGCAGTAAGGTTCTCAAGAAATCTTATGATTTCATCATCTGTAAGACAGATATTTATTAAAAACAACAAAGATATCAAGCAATATATAGCAAAGTACTATGCAAACTCTTCTTGCTTACCGTTGCTCTCTATTGGCTTTCTCAAATGCTGCTCAAAGATGGCTGCCTGAATAGCAGGGATCTGTATTGTTCTAGAAACTAGAGGAGAATTCCAGCAGATTTCTTACATTTAAGTTTAAGTGAGCGTTAAGGCAATTCTAGGACAGAAGCATGGGTAAAATAAAATATAGGTTAAAGATTTTGAAACAAATGTTAGTCTTCATACAGTTTAAAATTCTGTTTGCATAATTATATACTTTTGTATAATGTACATAATACAGTGCTGGTAAAGAAAGTAATACTTACTTTGCACTTGTTGTCTTCATTCAAACAACAATGTTCCAGATCTTTGCTCTGACCAAATGCATTTTCGAACAACACATTTTATACTGTTCACACCTGTACTTGGTGTTATATACTAGTACTTTGACCAATCAAAATGCATCTTGTTACAAGGTGTACCTCAGATGTCTGAGTCAAAATGTTTGATGATTGTACAGAAAGTCCATTTG
>CAIGQV010013972.1:2658-12875 GCA_903798115.1 Danio jaintianensis
CACACACACACACACACACACACACACACACACACACACACACACACTCACTGTCTGCCTGCTGCGAAAAAGGTACAGGAAATTGCTTCCCTCCAGAGACTCAGAGAGCGGGGAAGAGTTACGGCGACACGCTAAGATCATTTTCGTTCCTCCTGTCTAAATTTATTCTTCCATCGCAATTCACTCTGTCCCGTTTAAGGGTCAAAATCTCCCTCTCCACACATCCCGTACATCGACTGTAGCACGTCTGTCCTCCTCATCCTCCTTCTGCTTCGATCAAATGAATTTAATAAATTCTATACAAGTCAAACAGCCAGGCTTGATCTCTCAAACAAAGAGAGCTTCTATTTGATTTGCGCAAACTCAGCGGATGAGAATGGGGATGAATAATACATGGCTCTCCCCTTCATCGTATTCTTCCTTATTAAATATCTCCCATGCATCCCTTGGTTTTCCCAGCAGTCCCTGCTTCCACCGTCGCTCCAGAGCCCCAGGAGTAGAAGTCTTATCTCCTTCCTCTCCCTTTGCCCTGTGTGCTATAAACTCCCTCCGTTTCCTTTGCAATCTCTCATTCTCTTAGTTGAAAGCAGACTCGGAGAGACACATTAATTTGATAAAGCGAGTCTTATTATTAGCGGTAGGGAGGCTCTTTTTGTGACAGTATAGATGACAGCGCTGTGAGTGTGTGTGTGTAAACCCAGCCGAGGGCTCCGTTCGCTGACCTAAGCCTTGCTTTGTCAGTCAGTCAGTCGTCCAAGGACACTCAGTGCTGTGGGGATCTACTGAGCGCTGCTATTCGCATGTGTGTGTGTGTTTGGGAGTATCAGTGTGTGCTTTGTCTCTGCTTTGAAATGCAGAGGGCAATAGACCTTCCAAGATCAAAGGCAGCTTCTTCTTTTGCTCAAAGTGTGCCGGCATCTCTGTCCACATACATACACCACCATTCCTCCAGCACGCGCGAGTGTTTTTGTGTGAGTATTATAACATCATGTTCCTCAGACCAAAGGCGAGCACCTCTCACAGTCCTTCTAATCTTTCTCCTTTTTTCTTCTACAGTGGTAACGGAGAAGTGCTCAACTGAATAGAATAGAGTCATAATGAGAAAATAAGTGATTCCTTTTAAAGACCTTCAGTTACTGTTGAATTTAACCTCTGTGAAATGCATGCTTAGCTAAAACAAAGGAATGAGCTGAATGTAATTAAAGGTGCATTCAGCTCATGTGAAAAGTTTTTCACATTAAGAAATAGCTTTTTTCTGCTGAGACAAAACGACACTCGAGATAGCATTATGAGCACTGTAAAAAATGTTAAGCCAGTACAACAACAACAAGAACAAAAACATAATCTTTATTTCCTTTCGCTTTTTCTTGTTCACTCAACTTTTGAAAACATCACTGACCTAAAATTATTTGTCAGTAATACAAAAAACATTTAGTTGGGTTAACATAAGATTATTTGTTTTCTGGAGAGGTGAACTACTCTGTAACCAAACTTTTTAAGTTGTGCCAACTGAACATTTTTTTTCTGCAGAACTGGAATGATTGAAGTTGAGTGAACAAAAAACTCATAATCCTTATGTCCTTTCATTTTTTTCTCATGTACTCAGCTTTTGAAAACATTAGTTGCACTGACATAAAATGTCTGACGTTGAGTGAACAAAACTCGTTTGGAAATTGGTACTAAGAATAATACATCATCAGAACAAACAAACATAGTTCAATTGAAAAAAAAACAAAAAACAACTAAACATTTATTAGACACAGAATTAGAAACAGGACAGGAGGCAAAACAACAATAACGGTAAACAAAACAAGGATCAAAACATGACAGGACACACAGGAAAAATGCTTTGTAATGCTTCACAGGCGAAAACAAGACTCAGCAAAGAGTCTGTGTGAATGAGCTGTCTTTATAGTCCTAGTAATCAGTCCACCATGAGCTTCGAGCTGTGTGTGTAGAAACTGGTTCCTCCATTTGAATTCTAGTTTGAGCATTTGATTTGTCATTTAATTATTACAGGATTTTACTGAGATGTTTATGAAAATTAAATATCAAATACATTTGATTTCCCATTTGAGAATGCATTTTGATTTATTATTTGAGCATTTGGGTAGTTGTTTTGAAAGTTCGATTTATTATTTGATCTTTTTAGGCATTTGAATTCTCCTTTTCATTTTGTTAGGAAAAAAAACAAAAAAACTTCCACATACATACATACATACATACATGCACACACACATAACAGTTTAATACAAATTAACAGTCCACATGTCAGGGTTGGTGGGTGGGGAAAGGAGCGAGGACTCAAGTGCAGACGAAAAATAAAAAAATAAAATATATATATATATATATATATATATATATTTTGCCTCCTGGTCCAGTTCCCTGAGAGCTATTTTCCATGTCTGGACTCTGCCACCAAAACAAGAATTTACAAGACTGGAGTGGCAGAACCCTGACACTACATGCGCCAAGAGTTTCTTTTTGTAGAGCGAACTAGGTAAATGTAAGATGAAAATTCACATTAAAAGTCTTTCTGCAGCCCCTCCCCTCTAAAAAAAGGATAAATTAAAAATGAATAATAATTTCAAATTACATTAGCATTATTGCAGTAGTATTTTGTTGTTGTTGTTGTTAATAATAATGACATGTTATTACAAAAATAATAGTAACACCAATAATAACATTATTGGTGTTACTATTATTTTTGTCCTTGTTGTTAGGGTTAGAAATACTGCAGTCTTTATTTACCAAGTGAGGAGGTCTGAGATTAGACGACGCTATGGCGCAGTGGGTAGCATGTTCGCCTCACAGCAAGAAGGTCGCTGGTTCGAGCCTCGGCTGGGTCAGTTGGCATTTCTGTGTGGAGTTTGCATGTTCTCCCCGTGTTCGCGTGGGTTTCCTCCGGGTGCTCCGGTTTCCCCCACAAGTCCAAAGACATGTGGTATAGGTGAATTGGGTAAGCTAAAATTGTCCGTAGTGTATGTGTGTGAATGAGTGTGTATGAATGTTTCCCAGTGATGGGTGGAAGGGCATCCGCTGCGTAAAACATATGTTGGATAAGTTGGCGATTCATCCCGCTGTGGCGACCCCAGATTAATAAAGGGACTAAGCCGAAAAGAAAATTAATGAATGATGAGGTCTGAGATTAACTCAACTTACAGTAACAAGTTGGCAGAAGCTTTTTTGGGTGAACTTGCAAAGTTTTGCTCACAAAACTAATCTTTTTAACTTAATGAAGAAAATATTGATTTAGGTTAAGTAAACGTGTTAAATGTAGTTGTACAGACATTTAACTGATTTTTGCCAAACCAACAAAAAAAAAACCAGACAAGTAATTTAAACTTTTTTTTAAGTTGGATTTTTTACAGTGAGGCCTTGATCTCTGCTCTGTCAACTTTTGATCATTTATTCTTTCAGTTTAATAAAGTGACTTTTATTGTTCTGTCTGGAATTTTCTCATACAATTTTTCTAAGCATTTTTAATTTTACTTTACTTTTCTGGTGATAAATAGGGTCTTTTCATTGCCTTCTAAGCAGAGATGTTCTGATACTTGTTATATATATATAACAACTCAATCTCGTTCACTCTCATATGTTTCCCAGACATCTTGTCTTTTTTATATAACAATATAAGTAAATAATATCTTGCTTAGAGTCCAGAAACAATTTTGTGAAATCAAGTGTTTCATTTTTTAAATACAAAAGTATAAAAATGTGTAACAGCAACTTGGTTTCGCCTAAATCCAAATGCTGTAATAAAGCCGTTTGTTTGCACATCTCAGATAACTTATAATGTAGTGTTTTTCAGAGATGTAATTGTGAACAGGCAAACTGAGTGGGGGCTTTAAATGTTCAATAAAGCGGCAAATTTCACACATTTTTGACAACTCACAGTTGCTGGTTATACAAAACAATAAAGTCAATATTTATTTCCAGTATCTTTTCCGCTCTTTGGCTGTCTTTTGAAAACTTTTTGCTTCATTTGAATGACCCTTCCAAATTTTGTTGAGCCAGCACGTCATGTCTTCTGACCAGTGAAGAAGAAATTACTTTGAGTTTGCAGTATTAAACAAAGCTAGCAGTCATAGCTATATGTCTCGTTTAACCCTTATGTACTGTTGAGGATGTTTTTCATCCCATTTGAGTCTTAATTTGGCCATACCTTTCTCTGTGTTTCAGCTAGCAGTATGATTTTTGGTGACAAATATTATTTTGACACATATTTTAAGAAAATGCTTTGAATTAAAAAAAAACAAAACTCAACAATACACTCTGGGCAAATTTACTACCCTTTTGTTATGTTCGGGATGAAAACATCAATTGAATTAAACTGCTGTAAAATGCATCAGGTTAATATTTTTAAATTTTGTTTTTGCATAAATCTGTTAATCAACCTCAGTCCTGATCAAAACTACTTTTACCTTTTATCAAAGTCTTGGACATGTGAAACAACATTGCCTTTGATGCATTGTTTTTGATTAATTTTCATTTTTTTCTCCCTAATTTACTGTTGGTGGCTGTTTTGCCCCATTGACTTCCATTATAACCACATTTTTTGATTGCAAAACCATGTCCAAGATTGTGATAAAAGGTAAAAAAAAACAGTCCACAACTACTTTTTATATAGTTTTTTTCACCAAATCAGTGACATCATTTGTGAACTTGGCAATTAAAGAGTTAAAATCCTGTAATTTTCTAAACAATTGAGTAGTTTTGGTCAGGACTGAGGTTGATTAACAGATTTGTGCAAAAAAATGTGAATATCTGATGCATTTTTACAGCAGTTTAATTCAATGGATGTTTTCATTCCTAACATAACAAATGGTTAGTAAATTTGAACAGTGCACAAGGGTTTAAAAAATGGCATCGTATAGATTTATCGTTTCAAATACACACTAATGCTGATTTTTTTTTTGTGGTATTGGTGTCATTTCCGATTCTAGTATTGGAATCGGATCAAACCCTTCCTTAAAAAAGAAATAACTAAACATAAACATAAGATCCTGAGAAAAATGGTTATCTTTGAAGAAAATGTCAGATGGCACATAGAGGCTTTTGTATCTGAACTCTTTAAATATTGTATAATAAAAATAATAAAAGTGCCATGAAGAAATTCAAAACTGTAAATAAACTGACTTGCCATGAATCACAATCTACAGAAATCTAACCATATTTAAGCAGATATAAGCAGAGACCCAAGAGGAGGTAAAATTTAAAAAAAAAAAAAAAGGATGCTAAAATTATCCTGTACTTTGGTGATGCCAAGTATGAAAATTAGACAATAGAGCAGTAAAATTGAGAAAATGTAAACATTTGTGTGGAATAAACATTGTAAAGTTTTGATGACAGAGCTTCTTCTTTTGATCAAAGTATGCTGGCATCTATGTCCACATACAGAATTAAGAATTATAACAGCATGTTCCTCAGACGGATGGCAAGAACCTCTCTCAGTCTTTTTAAAATTTCTCCTTGAGCTGAACAGAATAAAATGAAGTCATAATGAGAAAAAAGTGTTTCCTCTTAAAGACCTCCAGTTACACTTGAATGCAACCTCTGTGAAATGCATGCTTAGCTAAAACAAAGGAATGAGCTGCAGAGCGTAATTAAAGGTGCATTGAGTAGTTTGGTGCTAATTTTAAAAGTTTTGCACATAAGAAATTGCTTTTGTAGAGATGGAGACTGTACTCACAATAGTTTAAAGTAAAGTGTTTTAATTATGTACAATCACCTTGGGTGTTAATAACTGTAAACAATACCCATTAATTAACAGTTGCCCGTAGCTTGTGACTCAGGGGTGTTTTTTTTTATTTTATTTTTGCTTTCGAATTGGATTCTGGTGTCTTGATCCCTGTTCCATCAACTGTTTTATGATGAATGACGATTTTGATATTTTTAGTAGTTTGAAACAATGCATTATAAGAAGTAACAAAATAGAAATATGATAAAATGACAGAAAAAGTACTGGCAGCTGATTATACATCTATATTATTATTATTATTATTATTATTATTATTCATTCATTTTCTTTTTGGCTTAGTCCCTTTATTAATCTGGGGTCGCCACAGCGGAATGAACCGCTAACTTATGCAGTTGTTTTATGCAGCGGATGCCCTTCCAGCTGCAACCCATCACTGGGAAACATCCATACACACCCATTCATACACATACACTACGGACAATTTAGCCTACCCAATTCACCTATAGCACGTCTTTGGACTTGTGGGGGAAACCCACGCGAACACAGGGAGAACATGCAAACTCCACACAGAAATGCCAACTGACCCAGCCAAGGCTCGAACCAGAGACCTTCTTGCTGTGAGGCGAACGTGCTACCCACTGCGCCACCATGCAGCCCTATTATTATTATTATTATTATTATTGTGAGATGTGAAAATCGAACATTAGACAATGGATTGCACCAATCATCATTGTTTTTTGTCAACAGTTGAGACAATGGAAGAATTCATACTTTTAGGCAGAAACAGCAGTAAATATGAGAAAAGATAAACTTTGATGTGGTATAAACAGAATGTGGGGCGGCGCAGTGGTGCAGTAGGTAGCGCTGTCGCCTCACAGCAGCTGGTTCGAGTCTCAGCTGGGTCAGTCGGCATTTCTGTGTGGAGTTTGCATGTTCTCCCCGTGTTCGCGTGGGTTTCCTCCGGGTGCTCCGGTTTCCCCCACAAGTCCAAAGACATGCGCTATAGGTGAATTGGGTAGGCTAAATTGTCCGTAGTGTATGAGTGTGAATGAGTCTGTATGGAAGTTTCCCAGTGATGGGTTGCAGCTGGAAGGGCATCCGCTGCGTAAAACATATGCTGGATAAGTTGGCGGTTCATTCCGCTGTGGCGACCCCAGATTAATAAAGGGACTAAGCCGAAAAGAAAATGAATGAATGAGATTCCCTTGTTGTAGCCTACTTCTCTTTTACCAAGCAGTATTATTGCATGAATGACAGACTGATACTGTTTGAAATAATTAACTTAATGTACTTAAAAATAATTAAGGCATCACACCTTGCTGTAATAAAAAAAATAAATGTTTTGATGAATTTGAAAAAATGTAGCACGGTGGCTTAGTGGTTAGCACTGTTGCCTCACAGCAAGAAGGTCGCTGGTTCAAGTCCTGGCTGTGTCAGTTGGCACTTCTGTGTGGAGTTTGCATGTTCTCCCCGTGTTGGCGTGGGTTTCCTCTGGGTGCTCCGTTTCCCCCACAGTCCAAAGACATGTGCTGTAGGTGAATTGGAGAAACTAAAATTAGCCGTAGAGAGAGTGAGTGAATGCGAGAGTGTATGGGTGTTTCCCAGTACTGGGTTGCGGCTGGAAAGTCATCCGCAGCGTAAAACATATGCTGGAATAGTTGGCGGTTCATTCCGCTGTGGTGACCTCTGATAATCAGAGACTAAGCTGAAGGAAAATGAATCAATGAATGATTGAATGGATGAATTTGAAAAAGTAAACAGTAAATATTTTCATTTGATTGATTTACAATACCAGTGCAGCTCTTAAAAGCTCACTATTACTAGTGCAATTTGCATAAAATTAATAAATAAAATATAATGAAGAGCAAATTCAGTAGTAAATTGCTAATGCTTGCTTTAGATCTGCTCAATATTCTGAATATTCAATAAAAGTTAAGCTTAAACTAAAGCATTTAACAGCATAATGTGTTGATTATCCCAATAATTAACTTATTTTTGGTTAAAGTCAACATCGCGGTTAAGATGAAACCCCTTATATTTGTTGTTGTCAACACTAAAATCATGTTAACATGCTGCTTTCAGCTGGTGGCTACAGATAAAAGTTGATCGAGTTTAACTTTTTCTTTCTTCTGAACACAAATTAAGATGTGTGAAACAACTGAAGGCCACACATTTTCCACTTTGATCAGAAGATGACGAAGATTCTTTATTCTCGAAGTGTGAAGCAGTTTGTATTATTCTCTAAAGTATGAAGTGAACATGTGCCAGGCTAAAACAGGGTTTGTGTAAGATGAGCAGCCTAGAAGAGCAGGAGCAACTATGAGAAGCTAGAGAATAACTGATTATGTAGAATAACTAAATATGTAAAGCACTCATTATATATGTTAAATACTCATATGAAACTGTATATGGGTCAGAAGTATTCAGGAGAGTGAGTAACATATTATCAAGTTAATATACCATCATACCAATGTATGTAAACCATTATAACCATACTAGAATTTAACAAAGGGAACACTGAAATGTAAGCCTTAACCTTAGCCAGATGGCTGAGAGCCAAGAATAACATGACCACCTAAACATTTACATGACCTTTCAGTAAAGACTTCCTAAGATGGTCACAGGAACACAGAGGTGTGCAACGAAAATATGTATAAAAGCAGGATGATGGAGACAAAGCTTCAGATTGTCTAGGGGAGACTTCAGGTTGTCCTGAAGGGATGTTTTCAGACATCTCGGCTTTATTATGTGAATAAAGTCTACTTTCTGGTATCCAAAACCTCCAGTCTGATAGTGTCTAATTGATGAGAAGGTCGGCAACTACGACAAAGAAAGACATTTGGAAAGAAGGTTTGGAACATTTTGAGGCATTTGAGACATTCTGTCAACATTTTGAGTATCTGATGGCAGAATTTTCATTTTTGAATGAACTACCGCTTTAAAAAACTATCATCAAAAGTCTGTACATTTTCAAAAATGTAGCAGCGTACATGATTTCACAAGAAAACATTTCCCTCTCAGTGTCCATTTAATTTCAGCAAACTTATTTATTTATTCTGTGTTTCCTTCCATAACTGTAACTCTGTAACTGTAATTTTAACCTCTCTGCTGCATTTAATACAATCACATAATCAAACGACCGAGACAAAAAAGACTTTCTAAGTCATGTCCCTCTTCAAATAAAAGCACTGAATTTGAGCTTCAAAAGGACAGCTTTATGCTGTGTGTGGATGTCAGGAAATGCTTCTCTTTTTTGGGGGTAATAATTGTGAGCAGAATTATTGGATCTGACAAAATACGGAGCGATTCCTTAAAAGATATCAAAGTCAGTAACCACACATGGGGAAAAGGGACTTGATCAGGCATGATCAAAAGCAAGTGGTTGCGCACACACGTACGCACACACACAAACACACGCGCACACACTCACTCACCGAGAAGAGAGACACAGCAGATGGCTTGGCACATCTCAGGATACACACTCAGCAGAGAAGACAAGGAGGTGTGAGAGAGCACATGATTACCACCATCATCATCTCCGTAATCATAAAAGAGTGTGTGCAGGTTACAGCAAACAAACACAATGTGTCTTTCTAACTGTATATTTTTAATGTTCACTTTGACCTGATGTATTGTCATTGATTCAGGACCAAAAAAGACCTTAAAGGAAAACAGAGAAAGTGTAAGAGTGTGATCTGAAAATGTCACAGTGGCATGAGAGAGAGTGAGAGAAAGAAATAAAGAGAGAGAAAGAGAAAAAGAGAAAGACTAAACCATCATCAGTGTCAGTGTTGTGACTTTTATGCTATATGAGACTGTGCTACCAATACTACGCAATATTTCAATGGTTCTAATGTTGGGTTTAGGGTTTGGCCTTCCACATCACTCCACATCAGCAATATCACGGTAGCACAATCTGAGATGGTAGTACAAATCATTAGGACTCCAGTCTGAAGGCCCGGTATACTTCTAAGAATGTTATTTTTTGTTCTTCATTTGAAGGTAAAAAGAAGTTTGAAAAGGCTGAGTGAAGGTATGCTGTTTTCAAACACTTCAACACCCCTGCGCCGCAGTAGGCAGGGTTGTAAATGTGTCACACTGCTCACATGTACCCCTAAACACAACTATGGCTGCTGAGAGAGAAGAACACTTTCATAAACATCTGGCAAACAGCCTTCTCCACGAGAAGTGCCACCACAGTGAATCTCATCTTTATTTTGTTTTTCTATTTGTCACAGACAAACACCAAATAGCACTGCCAAAAACTCATAGAAAAGATCACATGACACGGCAAGGTGGGCTTCTCGTCCTGTGTGTGACCCCCTCCAAGTCTTTAAAATATCTCTGCGAGTGACTGTCACAGTCTGTCCTGGCTTTCCCCTCTCACAATTACCCTCACCAGTAGCCATCCAACCTCGCACCAGCACATCGTTTCTCATCACCTGATTACAAATCACCAGCATCTGTTCACAGACACACACACACACACACACACACACACACACACACACACACA
>CAIGQV010013989.1:6015-20374 GCA_903798115.1 Danio jaintianensis
GTGTGTGTGTGTGTGTGTGTGTGTGTGTGTGTGTGTGTGTGTGTGTGTTAGAAAAGAGTTTATATAAGTGTTTTTACAAGTGTGTGTGTGTGTGTATGCGTGCATGTTTGTTTGTGTGTGTGCGTATGTGTGTTCATGCATGCATATTTGTGTGTGTGCATGCATGTGAATATGGGATGTGTGTGTGTGTGTCTGCATTAATTGTGCTTTGCGGGACACACTGACGAAACACGGCAGAGAAAAGCGAGCACAGGAGAAGAAGAGCGTGTCAAACACACTCGACATCAAAGCTGATGGATCTGAGTTTAAGGGTTGGAATCAAAGGTGTTGATGATGAGATGAATAACAGATCTGTGTGTGTGTGCGTGTGTGTGTGTGTTTCTGCAAGTCTTCTGTCAGGTCTGGATCGGGGAACACTGCATGCTCTTAATTTATTATGATGGAGGAACAGCTCTGTGGCTCTCCTGATATATATCGGGGTGTTCTGAAGAGTATGGTGTGTGTGTGTGTTTGCAGGTAATGTGTGTCTGTGAGCTCATGTTCCGGCTGACCGAGGGCCGGACAGTCTTCTGTCCGCTGGTGTTGACTGATTCTGGCATTTTCGCGAGGGTTTTCCCTCAGCTCCTCATCTGCTTCTGCTTGTGCTGAAACTTCACTGACTCCTGAGAAACACACACAATTTCAATTTTCAATTTCAAGGTACTTTATTGGCATGATTGTGAGAACTTACAATATTGCCAAAGCATCAGAATCAGAATCAGAATCAGAATCGGTTTTATTGCCAAGTGTGCTTACACACACAAGGAATTTGTTTTGGCTACAGAAGCTTCCAGTGTACATAAAGTGACAACACAAAATAAATAGAAAAAAAAATAAAAATAAAATACGACAAACATTAAACAGAGATGCAGTTAGACAATAGAGCTCTGGATGATGAGCTGTTGTACAGATTTGTTATAAATATACAAGTTATACAAGTTATAAGGTGCTGTGTACAAATGCGTAGGAGAAAGTATTGCATTGTATACTGTTATAAGGTGCTGTGTACAAATGCGTAGGAGAAAGTATTGCATTGTATACTGTTATAAGGTGCTGTGTACAAATGCGTATGGAGAAAGTATTGCACATGTTTATTGCACAGTAGGGGAATAATTAACTGTTCATGAGGTAGATGGCCTGAGGAAAGAAACTTTTCCTGTGTCTGGCTGTTTTTGTGCTCGGTGTTCTGTAGCGCCGGCCAGACGGTAACAGTTCAAACAGAAAGTGTGCTGGGTGTGAAGGGTCCAGAGTGATTTTGCGAGTCCTTTTACTCACTCTGGAAGAGTACAGTTCTTGAAGTGTAGGAAGGGTAGTGCCAGTGATTCGTTCAGCAGTCCGGACTATTCGCTGTAGCCTACGGAGGTCGGTTTTGGCAGCTGAGCCGAACCAGACGGTGATTGAAGTGCAGAGGATGGATTGGATGACAGCTGAGTAGAACTGTACGAGCAGCTCCTGTGGCAGGTTGAACTTCCTCAGCTGACGAAGGAAGTACAGTCTCTGCTGGGCTTTCTTCACAATAGAGTCTATGTGAATGTCCCACTTCAGATCCTGAGAGATGGTGGTGCCCAGGAACCTGAATGACTCTACTGCAGCCACAGTGCTGTTCATGATGGTGAGTGGGGGAAGTGCAGGGGGGTTTCTCCTAAAGTCCACTATCATCTCCACCGTTTTGAGCGTGTTCAGCTCCAGGTTGTTGCATCTGCACCATAGAGCCAGCCGCTCTGCCTCCTGTCTGTATGCAGACTCATCACCGTTCCGGATGAGGCCGATAACAGTAGTGTCGTCAGCAAACTTCAAGAGTTTAATGGAGGGGTCTTTTGCAGTGCAGTCATTGGTATACAGGGAGAAGAGCAGTGGGGAGAGAACACATCCCTGGGGGGCACCGGTGCTGATGGTGCGGCTGTCGGATGTGATTTTGCCCAATCTGACTAGCTGTTGTCTGTCTGTCAGAAAGCTGGTGATCCATTGACAGACAGAGCTAGGAACAGAGAGCTGGGTCAGTTTGTACTCGAGCAATGATGGGACGATGGTGTTAAAGGCAGAACTGAAGTCCACGAACAGAATCCTTGCGTAGTTCCCTGGTTTGTCCAGATGTTGTGGTGTATAATGCAGTCCCATGTTGACTGCATCATCCACAGACCGGTTTGCTCTATAGGCAAACTGCAGGGGGTCCAGCAAAGGTCCAGTGATGTCCTTCAGATATGCTAGCACCAGTCTTTCAAATGACTTCATGGCCACAGATGTTAAGGCAACAGGTCTGTAGTCATTGAGTCCTGTGATCTTTGGCTTCTTCTGGATTGGGATGATGGTGGAGCATTTGAAGCAGGATGGAACTTTGCGCTGTTCCAGTGATCTGTTGAAGATCTGTGAGAAAATGGGAGCCAGCTGGTCAGCGCAGGTTCTCAGACAGGCTGGTGAAACACCATCTGGGCCAGGTGCTTTCCTTATCTTCTGTTTCCTGAAGATCTGACGCACATTATCCTCACTGATCTGAAGTGCAGGGGGGGGAAAGAGAGATGGCTGGAGGTGTTGATGGCTGTGTAGAGAGATCGTCAGGGTGGGTGTGGGGTGTCTCAAATCTACAGTAGAACTTATTCAGCTCGTTTGCAAGTTGTTTATTGCCATCAATGCTGGGGGATGGTGTCTTGTAGTTTGTGATGTCTTTCAGGCCTTTCCACACTGATGCCGGGTCGTTGGCAGAAAACTGGTTTTCCAGCTTTTTGGCATAGCTCTTCTTAGCCACACCAATCTCCTTTGTCAGTGTGTTCCTTGCCTGATTGTACAAGATCCTGTCCCCACTCCTGTAGGCATCCTCTTTGGCCTGACGCAGCTGTCTAAGTTTTGGTGTGAACCATGGTTTATCATTGTTAAATGATAAGTAGGTCCTGGTAGGGATGCATAGCTCCTCACAGAAACTGATGTATGATGTTACGGTATCTGTGAGTTCGTCCAAGTCGGTGGCTGCAGCTTCAAAAACACTCCAGTCAGTGCATTCAAAACAGCCTTGTAAGGCCTGTTCTGTGTCGTTGGTCCATCTCTTAACAGTCCTTAATACTGGCTTAGTAGTTTTAAGTTTTTGTCTGTAAGTTGGTATAAGATGAACCAGGCAGTGGTCGGAGAGTCCTAGAGCTGCTCTGGCGACGGAACGATATGCATCCTTTATTGTGGTGTAGCAATGGTCCAAAATATTATTGTCTCTGGTGGGGCATGTAATGTGCTGTTTGAATTTAGGCATCTCATGTGTGAGTTTCGCCTGATTAAAGTCACCGAGAATGATAAAAACAGAGTCCGGGTGTTGTTGTTCTGTCTCTGTGATCAGATCAGCCAGCTGTTGCAGTGCAGTACTCACGTGTGCTTGCGGTGGAATATAAACACCGATGAGAATGAACGAGGAAAACTCCCGCGGCGAGTAGAACGGCTTACAGTTAATGAAAAGCACTTCCACGTCAGGACAGCACATCTTCTTTAACACAGTTACATCCGTACACCACCTTCTGTTGATGTAAAAGCATGTCCCACCACCGCGCGTTTTGCCCGTTGACTCCGTATCGCGGTCCGCTCTGTACAGCTGAAAGTCCGGTAGGTGTAACGCGCTGTCCGGAATGGCTTCGTTCAGCCAGGTTTCCGTGAAACACAGAGCAGCAGAGTTGGTAAAGTTCTTGTTTCTGCGTGCGAGCAGAAGTAGTTTGTCCATTTTGTTAGGAAGAGAGCGGAGATTCGCCAGATGGATGCTCGGCAGCGCCGTTCTGAAGCCGCGCTGTCTGAGCCTGACGAGCGCGCCGGCTCGCTTCCCACGCCTGCGCGTCCTATAGCGTTTCCCTAGTGCAGCTGCTCCGCTGACAACAATGTTCAGCAAAACGCCAGAGAAATCAAAAACCGGTTGGTGATTAGTTGGAGTGTATTGCCGAATGTTCAGCAGCTCGTCCCTGGAATAACTGATCTCGTACGATGAACATAAAACAGGACAAACGAACAAAAACAGTGCAAAAACTGGAGAGCTCCACACCGAGGCGGCCATCCGCGGCGCCATCTTATGACGTAAACATAAAACAACATACAGTAACATACAATAACAAACATTAAGGTCAAATTAAACTAAAGGTGCTGGATCATAAAATACAGAATATAAGAGACCTATAAGATATTTGCAATATAAGTTATAAAGTCAACATTTGTAATATAAACTTTTAAAGTATATACATTTACATTTTAAATGGTGTCAGGTGAAGATAAAAGTGTTATAGTTTGTTTCTAAAGGTGTGTAACTGATAAATGAATTTGGCAGCAGCTGATGGATGTTTATCTTCACCCAATAAAATCTTCATCTGATCTGATTCTGAAGAGCTGTTAAACTCTGGTATGAGTTTAGACATTTTGTTCAAATGTTTCTCTCTAAACTCTTTATATTTATCACAGTACAGAAGAAAGTGTGTCTCCGTCTCAATGTCACCTCTGTCACAATGAACACAGATTCCTTCTTGTTTTGGAAGCCATGTTTGTCTGTGTCTGCCTTTCTCTATTTCCAGACTGTGATCACTGAGTCTGTATTTGGTGAGGATTCGTCTGTGTTTTACATCTCTAACGTTGTAAAGATATTCTGATAGATTATATTCTCTGTTTAAAGAACGATAACATTCTAGTTTACTTTGGGTTTTACTCACGTTATCCCAATGATCTAAATATGAGTTTTGATTAGTTTTAATGATTTGATTAATTGTGATTTGTTGTTTTTCAGTGGTGTTGTTCTGAAGTTTAAGAGACATCTGACAGATTGAACTGCTTTTAAGTCTCATTTCTTGGGTTTTAAGGGCTTCATGTTGAAGTGTGTTTGGAGGACTTGAATTTAAGTGTGTCCAGAATTAAAGAAAGCGTTTTTGGATATGTATTAATAGTGGGTATCTGCCTAATTCGGCCCTGCACGCATTAGTAGGTGTTCTTCTCTGAACTCTTAAAATGTTTCTACAGAATTCAGCATGCAGAGATTCTATTGGATGTTTGTCCCATTTGGTGTAATCTGTTAGACAATCTGGAGCCCAAACCTCACAACCGTATAAAGCTATGGGTAAAATAACACTATCAAATATTTTACACCAGACTTTTACAGGAATATCTGATTGTTTAAGTTTACCTTTGATGGCATAGAGCGCTCGTCTCGCTTTCTCTTTTAGTGAATTCACTGCTAAATTAAAACTTCCCGATGCGCTGATTTTTAGACCAAGATAATCGTAGTGTAGAGTGTGTTCTAAAACAGTGTTTCCAAGAGTAAACGTGTATCTGTAACACACTCTGACTGTCTGACACTTCACCGATGCATCCAGCACACATTCTGCTGAGTAAGGCTGGAGAATTATGGGATGGAATCAGATGGGTTTTTTTTTTACACAGCAGGTCATTTCTGTTTGGATGAAGTGTGCGTGTGTGCGTGCGTGTGTGTCTGTGTGTGTGCGTGCGTGCGTGTGTGTGAGAGAGAGAGAGAGAGAGAAAGAGAGACCTGGACAGTGAATGTCTTATATTAGAGGACGAGTGAAGGTGAGGAAACACAGAGATCCATCAAGGAAATATTGCATTATTGTGTAGCCAAAATACCCACAGAAATTCCCATCGTCGCCTCACAGACCCAGCTAGGCCAACAGTGTTTCTGTGTGGAGTTTGCATCTGGGTTAGGGTTAAGTCTGGATTATGGTTATATGTGGGTTAGGGTTAGATGTGAGTAAGATTATATCTGGGTAAGTTAATATTAGGGATGCAACAATTAACCGATTAAACTATTAACCCAGCTTTAATTCGTTACAGTTAATTAATCGTAAAGGGTTCTCAACACCGCGTTTCTGCACAGAACTAAACTGCTGCAACTCAACAAAGTTATGCCAACTGTGCGCTAGTTTAAAGTTCCAAGCTTGTACACAGAGGCTAATTTGCACACACACTGGATTAACTATGGCTGAGGCTATTAACTAAGGGTCTTTTGTGTGTGCAAGTTTCGTTACATCCTGTGGAGGCACACGGCTTGCGCTCACATATTGGGAGTGACATGCACATGCTCACGCTTTCCAGATGCACCTAGTTGAAAGAATGCCACGAGCGCAGCGCGAGCCACGTGACAAGAACTGACTGGTCAGCTTCATACTTTGTGTGGAATAAACACATTGGTACAATAATAAATAATACAAAATGAAAAATACAAAACAATTTTGTAATACAGTTGATCAAAAGTGCCTTTCAGACAGAGGATCAGCAGCCTTTGCCTACATTTTTTCCCTTTAAAAGGGAAATACTTAGCTAATATGTAGCTTAGATTTGCATAAGAGTAAAAAGATTGTATTTGTCTAATTTTATTTATTTATTTATTTATTTATTTATTATTCTGTCGTTTATTTTCAGTGTAAAATGATTACTTGTGTTTAAAGGTCAAACACTTTTTTCTCACTTATTTTAAAGTCCAAAGAGAAATGGTCTATTGTTTGTTTTTGATCATTATATTGTGCTGTGTTATTTGCTTACTGAGCATCACTAAGTGTGGTTTATTTATAAACTAATTTCGAGAGGATCATGATTGATCACGGCTGGTCCCGCATCAGCTACACATAATGCGCAATTCATTCATTCAGTGAAGTTTCACAAACTAATTTCGAGAGGAGCACGTGATTTGATTGATCACAGCTGGACTCTCATCTGTAATTATCAGTAAGCCAATCAGACGAGTCCAAACTCACTATAAGTAGCCTATCTAAAATTATTCCCTTATCTTTGTTTTCGAAGAAAGCCAACGGCAGGACTTCTCCAGCTCCTTCTAAAGCTTCAAAAAACAACGAACAATAGCTCTTTTCAACAACAACAACAACAAAAAATAACAGCTACAGCAGCAGAAGCAACAATAACAGCAATTATAACAGCAGCAGCAACAACAGAAGCAACAATAACAGCAATTACAACAGCAGAAGCAACAACAACAGCAGACATGGAAACGAACGGAAGCTCCGCTCTCCCCGAAACTCCAGCCCCAACTCAACATCATCCAACCCAGCCGGAAAGCCGGCCAGAGACCGAGGCTTCAGTAAGAGGCAGAAGGCCCATCCGCTCCACTACAGCCAGAACCCAACGCCGCACGCAATCTCCATCCCCTACTTCTCCAAATCGCCGCTTACCTTCACCAGCTTCTTCTCACGCCTCCGCCAGATCATCGTCCCTCACATCTAACAAAATGACTGTCAGAGAACTCCACCAAACTCTCCGAGACGCCGGAATCACCATCCCAACACACTGCAATTAATCCGAACTTGTAAAACTTTACAATCCATCGACTCCTCCCCCCAGGACCGCAGAACCACACGCTCCGGCCACGCCCCCTATCATCAACCCACTACTGCCTCGCAAGCACCCAGCCACTCCGGACCATTCAAGAAAGCTACAAAGAAAAGCAATTAAAAACAACTTCAAGGAATCGGAAACGCTGCAGCCACTATAACATTTCAAAACACAGAAAATCCCCCGGACAATAACGCTGCATTGAACCACCTACCCCCTTCCTCTGGCCTTCCGCCCCCAATTCCAGCTCAAACTACAGCCCTCTTCTTAAAGCTATCCCTACCACTCTCAACACTCTCTTCCTTCCAAAATCCACCTTACTCTCTTCCACGCAATAACTTCATCATAGGGAGATGTTTCCGCCACCCCTGCAAGTTTCTCCACACTTATAACTACTGCGGCGGCGCGCATGCGCGTATCGTCTGCCAAGTGCAAAGATCCAATAAAAGACAAGAATTACTTGTCGACTCCTGTCAACATCTCTAATCTTTATAATGAATTACGTCTGCACCATGATCCTAACTTTTCTGAATTTCTCATTTCAGGTCTGTCTAACGGATTTCACCTTGGTGTCTCGACCCTCCCTTCCTCCAACCTCACCTGCCCTAACTTACAATCTGCCAATGCTGAACCAGATATAGTAGAACAATTAATCAAGAAAGAAATTTAAAACAAATTCATGATCGGTTCCTTTATTGCTCCCCCGTTTAGCGTTTATCGCATCAGCCCTATAGGAGTGGCTATCAGAAAATTTTCTGGCAAGATGCAGAAGCAGCCCAAAAAATATTCGACATACTTCAGAAGCTATATGCTGGATTCTCGCCAATAACTATGGCGTTTCACACGTAGTCCATCACCTAGACGATTTTCCTTATCATCTCTTCCCCCAATACCAGCCAAACACCTAGCGATAACTCAAGTTCAAGCGCGAATTGCTGTCCATTTCAGGACACCTAAATTTCGCTACGCGCACCATTTTCAGGGACGCTTCCTCGTCACTCACCTCCTTCAACTCGCAGCATCGGTTCACGGACTGGAAGATAAATTATCTTTATCCGATCCCTGCCGTAACGAACTCAACCTCTGGATTTCCTTCCTTAGTGCTGGAACGGTTGCTCATTCTTTTATAGCGATTTTAATCTCATCTCCAGTAGATATCCGTCTTTACGTAGATGCCGCCCCCTCCTTAGGCTTCGTGGGATATTACCAGGGCCGTTGGTTAGCTTCCACTTGGCCTCCCTAAAATGCTCAAAATACCATCTCAGCATATTCGTCAGCCCCTTTCGAATTATACCCCAAAGTAGCCGCCACCATATTATGGGGAGATGAATGGTCCGCCTCCAGCATTCTCATTCATTGTGAAAATAAGCTATTGTTCACTGCATTAATAAAGGGCGCTCTCTTTCTCCCGCTATAATGCCGCTCCTCAGTCGCCTTATTTGGACTTCCAAAAAAAAAAAAAAAAAAAAAAAAAAAAAATTAACTGTTATACATGTTCCCGATTTTCATAACCAATTGCTGACTCTTTCTCATTTACTTTCCAGAGATTCAGACAGTTAGCACCAGAAGAAGAGTCGATTCCGATCCCATCCCTCCTTATGCAGAGATGATATTCCCTTAAACCACCCATGCACAACTTGCACCAAACATCTATATCTCCTATCTTACAACAGTAGCCCCCAGAACACTACAATCATACCTCACAGCATGGGAAACATTTACATTCCCCATACAACGCTACAGTTCCCAAAATTTTCCCTACTACAATCACTTCATTCATCACATATCTCCATTCACACAAACTCATCCAAGCCAGCTCTATTAAAAGCTACCTAAGCGGACCCCAATTTCTCACAAGTTTATATATGGCTCCACACCCGATTCCATAGCTAATGCTCAAATCAGCCTTCTTACTAAAGGCATTCAAAAAATCCACCCCACCCCTCCCAGACTTCAGGCTGCCCATTACACACAACATCCTTTCCAAACGTATTTCCACACTCAGAAAAGGCTACCTATCTTGACATACAGACCACACCCTTGATGCTATGTTTACACTCACATTTGGGGTTTCTCAGATGTTCTGAAATCACTGAATTTGATTCTAATATCCACCCCACTATCCCAGATCTAGCTTTGATTGACGAGGAAACAATATCTTTCCGCATCAAACAAAGGAACAGATCAATCTTAAAAAGGGCACTTCATCTATATATCTAACATCCCCTCCCCTACAAGCCCATTTTAAAACTCTCCTCGCATACCTTCACTATAGAAAGACATTAAGTTTTACTCCACTCTCCCCTCTCTTCTTAGACGACACAAACCACCCAGTAACACGTTTTTGGTTCCAAAAACACCTCAAAACAGTCCTTCACCTTTCAGGCTTCCCACCAGAATCATACTCTAGTCACTCATTCAGAATAGGAGTGGCCACCACAGCAGCACACAAGGGCTATCACAACATTACATACAAACACTGGGAAGGTGGTCTTCAGACGCCTTCAAATCCTACATTCGCCTCAGCCACTGTCACCTCAAAGAAGCCCAGAAGGCCCTCACCAGTCGACACCCTATTTCCAGTACACAAGGACAAGGGCTTAATCCAGCTACACCAAATTTCCAAGGGCGTGGGCACGACCCAGCCACAGCACACTCCCAAGGGCTAGGGCATGACCCAGCCACATCAACCTCCCAGAGGCGAAGGCTTGACTCAGCCACATCGTCTACTCAAGGGCGAGGGCATGACCCAGCCACATCAACCTCCCAGAGGCGAAGGCTTGACTCAGCCACTTCGTCGACTCAAGGGCGAGGGCATGACCCAGCCATCTAAACTTCTGTCCTTCCTTCCAGCTCTGAGTACCACTCAGCTTTCTCCCTAATCACTCACTCAACTCCCGCAGGAGTTCCTCTCGCCCAAGCCCACCCCGTCACCCCCGCCCACCCCGGCCCATTGCCGCAGGAGTCTTCACTGCCCCATCCTGTATCCCGACTTCTGCCGGACCCCGCCCCCCCATGGCTCTGACTCCCGCAGGAGTGTTTCCCCAGAGTCTCGACTCCCGCAGGAGTCATCTCATTGCCCCTCCCCGGGCCCTAGCTTTTACATCATTATATAACATTATTCAATAATGTTATATAATATAACTTTATTTTCTTTTCATTTTATTTATATATATATATATCTATATGCACCCACGTATATAAATATGTATGTATATATAGTGCTGCCACTTTCACACGCTCGCTCCCGCAGGAGCATTCCCAGAGCACTGACTTCGCCCGTCACCCTCCAGCAGGAGTCTCCACCGCCCTCTCACTTTCCCTGACTCCTGAAGGAGCTGGCCAAATACAGCTCTACCCCAGAGCAGCGACTCGAGCCCGAGTCAGTCACAGCCCCTCCCCGGCCCTAGCTTTTACATCATTATATAACATTATTTATAATGTCATATAATATCACTTTATTTTATTTTCATTTATTTATATATATATATATCTATATGCACCCACGTATATAAATATGTATCTATATATAGTGCTGTCACTCCCACGCTCGAGCTCCCGCAGGAGCAGTCCCCGAGCTTCCGACTCCCGCAGGAGTCACCGCCCAACTGCCACCCACCCTTCAGCTGGGGTCTTCACCTACCCTTCCTCTTTCCCGACTCCAGCCGAAGACGGCACGTATAGCTCTAACTCCCGCAGGAGTGCCCACGAGCTTCGACTCCCGCAGGAGTCCTCATATCGCCCCCCCCCAGGCCTTAGCTTACCCCATTATATATATATATATATTTATATATTCCTATATACATATATATTTATATATAGCGCTGCCACTCCCCAGCTCTATCTCCGTCAGGAGTGTTCCTTGAGCAATCAGCTCCCCAGGAGCTATGCCCCTTCCCCCCCCCCAAGCCCCCCTTCACCTCCCTATCCAGCTGGAGTCCTCATCACCCCCTTCCTTTTCCCCGACTCCAGCAGGATCCCGCCAACCCCATGGCCCGACTCCCACAGGAGTCCTCTTGCCCCCCCCCCACGCCAACCCTGCTCGGGCTCCCGCAGGAGTCTGTGTCACCCTTTGCTCCCGCAGGAGCTCTCTTTATTTTTCTTCCTTAACCACTATATCCAGCAGCCGGATATAGCATTCCTAGCCTTTTGGGGAGTTTTCTTCGAATACACGGCTGCTGTCCCGAGCCATTAAGCATTTTGGGGAGCTCTCGAGAACAACCTGATCTCGTACCCCCTTTTGCTTATCGACCAGGCGGGAGCCCTGGGCTCAATTATCTCCGAGCTCAGGGTTCTCTCCCGGGACAGCATGCCAAACCTGCTATTATTATCAACCAATATCTAAGTGCGAACTCTTGAAGTGAAGTTTCACAAACTAATTTCGAGAGGAGCACGTGATTTGATTGATCACAGCTGGACTCTCATCTGTAATTATCAGTAAGCCAATCAGACGAGTCCAAACTCACTATAAGTAGCCTATCTAAAATTATTCCCTTATCTTTGTTTTCGAAGAAACCCCCCATCCACCCCATCTTCCTCCTTTTTCTCCTTTGCCAGGGGGAGCTCTCGAGAACAACCTGATCTCGTACCCCCTTTTGCTTATCGACCAGGCGGGAGCCCTGGGCTCAATTATCTCCGAGCTCAGGGTTCTCTCCCGGGACAGAATGCCAAACCTGCTATTATTATCAACCAATATCTAAGTGCGAACTCTTGAATTTTCTTTTCGGCTTAGTCCCTTTATTAATCAGGGGTCGCCACAGAGGCATGAACCGCCAACTTATCCAGCATATGTTTTACGCAGCGGATGCCCTTCCAGCTGCAACCCATCACTGGGAAACATCCATACACACTCATTCACACACATACACTACGGACAATTTAGACTACCCAATTCACCTATACCACGTCTTTGGACTTGTTGGGGAAACAGGAGCAACTGGAGGAAACCCACGTCAACACGGGGAGAACATGCAAACTCCACACAGAAACACCAACTGACCCAGCCGGGACTCGAACCAGCGACCTTCTTGCTGTGAGGTAAACGTGCTACCCACTGCGCCACCGTGCAGCCCCCATAATGCGCCAATCAGACGAATACTCACTCACTATAAATAACCAGTATATCAATATCACCTCAGTTATCGTCGTTTTGAGGAATCCCCCCTTCCACCCCTACTCCTCCCGTTTTTCCAGAAAGGGCGGCACGGCGGCTCAGTGGTTAGCACTGTTGCCTCACAGCAAGAATGTCACTGGTTCAAGTCCTTAGCAGGCCAGTCTGCGTTTCTGTGCTGAGTCTGCATGTTCTCCCCGTGCTCGCGTGGGTTTTCCCGGGGTTCCCCGGTTTCTACCGTCCAAAGACATACATTATAAGTAAATTGACTAATCCAAAGTGGCATCATAGACAAACTCTTAGCCAGCTATATCTCATAGCAATTCCTAACTCAATAACCCTAACAAGCAGGGGTAATTCTGAGCTCTGGGCTCTCTCCCGGGACAGCATGCCAAACACGCTTTATAATCACTCATCAGCTAAGTGTGAACTCTTGAAATAACACTTTAAAATATAAGGAGTCATCATGTGATTTTCTGAACTAGTAGTGTTTTGAAATTAACAAATGCATATTAATCGTGATAACCGTGATTATTCCTCAGACTATAATGTACAACTGAAATCTATAATTGTTTTATCTCTAGTTAATATCAGGTTAGGGTTATATCTGGGTTAGGGTTATACCTATGTTATGGTTATATCCAGGTTTGGATAAGATCTGGGTTAGGGTTAGACCTGAGTTATGGTTATATCTGGGTTAAGGTTAGATCTGAGTAAGGTTACTTCTGGGTAAGTCTATATCTGGGTTAGAGTTATCTGGGTTGGGGTTAGATCTGGGTTAGGTTATTTCTGGGTAAGTGTTAGATCTGTCCAGACTCGCTCCTGCAGAGTTCAGCTCCTGCTCTTCTGTCTGGTCAGCTGGGTCAGTGTGTTTGATTCCTGATGGAGCTTCAGTGGGTATGAGACTGAACCCGCTGCAGTCGATCAAGCACAGAGGATCTCCACTCAAGTGTCATCAATGAGACTGAACAGCAGTGTTTTCCTGAATCTGCCCTTTCTCCATCTGCAAATGTTCTTCTTGGTCATGTGTTGTGGTTTTACATGTGTGCATTTGGCAGGATCTTTAGTTCATCAGTTTCTGTCTCTCCTGACATCTGAAGCAGTGGATCTGCTGTGTTCTGTGTGGGTTATGGAGTCCAGCTCACACACACTCTCCTGAACGCTTTCGTCAGCTCATACACACTCTCCTGAACACTTTCATCAGCTCACACACACTCTCCTGAACACATTCATCAGCTCACACACACTCTCCTGAACGCTTTCGTCAGCTCACACACACTCTCCTGAACGCTTTCGTCAGCTCACACACACTCTCCTGAACGCTTTCGTCAGCTCACACACACTCTCCTGAACGCTTTCGTCAGCTCACACACACTCTCCTGAACACTTTCATCAGCTCACACACACTCTCCTGAACACATTCATCAGCTCACACACACTCTCCTGAACGCTTTCGTCAGCTCATACACACTCTCCTGAACACTTTCATCAGCTCACACACACTCTCCTGAACACATTCATCAGCTCACACACACTCTCCTGAACGCTTACGTCAGCTCACACACACTCTCCTGAACGCTTTCGTCAGCTCACACACACTCTCCTGAACGCTTTCGTCAGCTTACACACACTCTCCTGAACACTTTCTTCAGCTCACACACACTCTCCTGAACACTTTCGTCAGCTCACACACACTCTCCTGAACACTTTCATCAGCTCACACACACTCTCCTGAATGCTTCTGCTCACACACACTCTCCTGAACGCTTTCGTCAGCTCACACACACTCTCCTGAACGCTTCAGCTCACACACACTCTCCTGAATGCTTCTGCTCACACACACTCTCCTGAACACTTTCGTCAGCTCACACACACTCTCCTGAACGCTTACGTCAGCTCACACAC
>CAIGQV010013991.1:0-12117 GCA_903798115.1 Danio jaintianensis
TTTTTTTTTTTTTTGCAGAAACAACTTTCTAGATGTAGCCTAGATAATCTGCCATTTTATATAACCATTTGCCACAAAACTAAACAAATATACACAAAACATTAATCTGAGCTCTAACTAAAGTTGACAGAAACAAAAACGGCTGGATGCAGACTATAAAGTACTGAATATTATTACTAAACAATTATTATTATTCAGTCACAAGATGGCGCCAAAATGTCAAGAATAGAGCCAATAATGATAAACAATTAAAATCAATATGGGCGGCGCGGTGGCGCCGTGGGTAGCGCTGTCACCTCACAGCTAGAAGGTCGCTGGTTCGAGCCTCGGCTGGGTCAGTTAGTGTTTCTGTGTGGAGTTTGCATGTTCTCCCCGTGTTCGCGTGGGTTTCCTCCAGGTGCTCTGGTTTCCCCCACAAGTCCAAACACGTGTGCTATAGGTGAATTGGGTAAGCTAAATTGTCCGGCGTGTATGGGTGTTTCCCAGTGATGGGTTGCAGTTGTAAGGGCATCCGCTGCATAAAACATGCTGGATAAGTTGGCGGTTCATTCTGCTGTGGCGACCCCAGATTAATAAAGGGACTAAGCTGAAAAGAAAATGAATAAATGAATGTCAATATACTGCAAGGAAATATTATAGATTTTTTTCTTGTTTCTAGTCCAAATATCTAATATCTTTGTCAGATAGGCCTAGTTATATTATGGAAATATAAATATATTAGTTTCTTACCCCAATTGGCAGATTATTTTGTTTTTATTTAAAAATCCATACAATTTTGACACAAAATCTGTCTAGAAAATTATTATTTGCATTATTATTATTATTATTATTATTATTAATAGATATTTGGACTACAAACAAGACAAAAACTATATTTTTTGCAGTGTATTAATTAACCTTGTAGTTCACGGCTGTAAAATAAGAACTTTTAAACTGTTTTCAGCCCTAAATGTATAAATAGATGCTTATTTTTTATCTCCAAGTTTATGAAAAAGAATTGTATTTTTATTGAAATATAGGCTATCCAAGAACACAAACCAGAAAGCAAAAACTTTAATCTTATATCTAATCTAATATAAAGATTTTGCGTGCAGTTCAAACATTTGCACAAAAAGATAATATACACACATCAGTATACTCTTTCATAAAATAAATATATTAATACATGCATACTCTTATTTATTGTAATTATTGGGTGGTGAACAACATAGAAATTAGGGTTTTCAAATTAAAATTAGGCCTAGGAGACTTTGTGCAGGTGCAAGGTGGATACTATTGAAGACATTAGATACTATTGGGCAAACTTCTGCTGTGATTGGCTAATTGTTGTAAGGCGGATCCTCTGAGCACATATATAAGACATGGTGGTACATATTGTTTTTTTCTTCAATGGTGTTTGCTTGTGCTTGGGATCTGGTAATTGCAAGTTTTTCATATCTTTCTCTTTGCACATAGGCTTATATACGTTAATGTTCACACTTTCACGATCAGTCAATGTTTTAGTTTAAGCAACATATACAGCACCTATATCTTTAAATATATAACTAACCCCAAATTCAGATCAGTGTTGCATTTTCAAACCATTTATTAATTTAATTTAAATGATTATTTACTAACTCAAGCTATTTATATATGCTATTTTCATGGATTCATTGGTTTATGGTAATTTTGTGTGTTGGTGGCTTTATAGCTATTCATTGATTTTGCAGGTTTCCTCCAAAGCAGTATAGCTTGGCTTTGAATTCAAGGATGAGTTTACACAGGTCAGCATCCAAACTGAATTGCTGTGTTTATTACTTAATATAGAGCCTATGTAAGTAGTTGTTTCCAATTAGCCTATACCTTTCAACTTGTAGGCTAATTGTAATTAAGAATTGTTGATTGTATTATAAGCGGAAAAAAATGTATAAGCCAAAGTAGAATGATCTCTCACCAGTCCTTATGTTTAATCGTTTTCTTTTGCAAAAAATAAATAGGCCAAGTTATAGCTATTTGACAGCAAATTGGATTTTTGAAATAGGCTGGCCGCTTCTTCAAACGGCAGGCTTACCGCCCGTGAACTAGTGTTTTAAGAGTTACTTTTTGTGAATGTTTTATTTATGTATTTTTTTTTAATGTAGGCTACTTTTAATAATTTGGTTCTATTCAGAGCAACATTTAGTAATGCGATTTTAAGCCTCAAAATGTTTGGATTGATGCATGTTGAAAAGTTCAGTCTTTTCGCGTATCAATTTCGGATCCTTTGCATAATAATTTTTATTCATCTAATTTAATTACTTTTAATGTTCTAAAATTAATTAATTTGATCAAATCAATAGTATACGTTTACATTAAAACTGTAAATCATAGGCTTGTAAACTGAGTTAAGATGAGTGAAATCCAAGACCTGTTATGTTTTTTCTTTATTTCAAAAATGTCTTTATTTTTATTGTGAAAATCTAAAATGATCTAGGCCTACCATACGGGCCTGTTACACTTAGCCTTATAAGGGAAAAATGCGTGTATGCATGCATATTTTTGTTGTAGTTCAACTAGAAATAAAATGTCCGATCTTTCGAATAACTTTAGTACTGTTTATTTTGAGTGCGATATAGCCTACTTGAGGGGTGGCAAGATCGAGACTTTTTGTCGGTCACAGATGTTGTACAGTTTTACGTGTGTGATGGAGCTTGAAATGTTGGGGATAAGCAGCATGCACATTATCTGACGTTAGGATTTGGCAGATCCTCTGTTCTCATTAATAAAATACATTTTCACTTCTATTTCACTTTAAATTGTTTCATATTTAACAGTTATTTTTTATTTGATAGGCCATGCTGTATACTTAAGCTATATGAGACATGGTAATGCACTTGTAATGTGGGTTCTAACTTGTGTATTTTCATTTTCCAGAATCTGCACTTTTAGCACATTTGGAAAGGCAAGTGTTACAAACTCACAATATAAAACTATGGATTCCCGTTTGGGAAGCCATTATATTCAATTTTTAAAAAAATATTCATCTTATGGACCATATAGTCGTATGCAGTATATATATTTGTATTTAATTTCAAAGGCACGGAGAACGTCTAAAAGTGTTGAAGACATTATAAATAGCATCAATAAATTTGCTCTCCCTGGGACCAATATAAAGGACTACAGTGTTCACGATGCGACTGGCTTTTGGAAGCATGTGTGCAACGATTTGCAAGTGCCAAATACACTTGTAAATCGAAAAAAAATACTTCAGGCATCCCTGTTACTTTTGAAGGTATGGTTTGTTTTAACATCTGTTCAAATGTTTCAAATGTGCCCAGAGGGTGCATTAAGTGTGATAAGAATTACCATAGAGCAATATTTCTGGCTTTTTTTTTTTTCTTCGCAGTCTTTCTTTCTTCAATCAACGTTGTTTCCTCTACATTTTAAATAAATACGCTTTAACTGTTTTAAAATAATCAAACATGTATATCATGCTGTTATGCCAACTAAACAATAACCATTAGAAATTGACATTTTGTTACATTTTCTATAGGGCCCTTTCGCAGTCAAGTGTCCTTCAAAAGAGACAAATGACGGTGATGAAGAGAAACCTGTTGAGGACAATATTGACACATTGGTAAATTGAATGTTGGTTAAGTGTGTTTTTTTTGGTATTTTGTTTAAAAGTGTCTTGGATGTACTGTATAAGAATATAAAATAATATAATATATAATATTATATAATATATATAATAAATAATATAATATAATAATAAAATGGCATGAGCTAAGTTTCTCGATAATGTTCTCTTAGACTCTACGCTACACACAGATCGACTGAGCCACCGCGCCGCCCCTGCTGCTATTATTATTATTATTATAAAGAAAATATTAACAGATCAGAGAACGGATGCACAAAAAATACATATGGCAGGCTTTTACAGTCATTTTAACCCGCATGTGTATCGTTGTAGGGCCAGTAAATTCAAGCAAAATATTGCAAAAAAATACAACCTACAAATATTCAACTAAAATTTTCCTTTTTTTTTTTTTTTTTGTCTTTAAAAAAAAAAAGGTATTTAATATTTTTCTATAACATAAATTTGGGTGTACTTTTTTTACTTTTTTGACCATTATCGTAAGAAGCTCAAGATTTGCCTTCAGTACTGACTAATTTAATGTGTATATATGGAAAAATAAACTTTTTTTTTTTTTTTTTTTTGCCCCTTGTTTTGCAGACTTTGGAGAAGGAAATCTCTTCAGATGTGTCCTCCACACAAAGCAGTGGGGAAAAATACTTTCAGTGTGCTTTGCCATCTCAGCCCTGTTTTTTTTTTATATCCCAAAAGGAATGGCAGGCACTTAGGAAACAACAGAAAGGAAGACTTTTTCAAAGTCTTCAGTGGACCAATGTTATTTCCACTGGCATCCATTCTCTTCACCCCTATTGCAGCTTTGGTTTCAAACGGCACAGAGTCAAAACTCTGCTGTCGAAAAAACCAGGGCCAATTTTCAATTGTGTGGGTTACTGCCGGTTCACAGATTGCCAAGTGAGCACACATGTCACTGTCTGTGATGAAAAGACCTTAAAAGCGACAGTGGTTTTCTGTGGTGATGTGCGTCACAGCACTCATGAACTCAGAAGAAGGCCAGTCCGTGCAGATGCACGTCTGTTCATTGCAGAGCTCCTACAAACGAAACTCCCTAGAAGTTTATATTTGGAGTCAATGAACAAACTTCCCCAAGCAGTCATTGATTCTGGCTGCAGGGATGAAGCTCCATCTAAAGACGTGCTCAGAAACATCGCATGGAGTGAAAGGACAAAAAAACGGCCACATTCTGATGAGTTCATGAGTTTACAAATGATTATCAATGAGCAATCTGGAGCAGACAGTGATGTCCTGCAAAGGGTGTTGATGCACCCAAAAGGCGTAATGCTTTGGTCAAGGAAGACCATTTCTGTCTTTTTTAGTAGGTGCAAGGAGGATATTGTGTATCTGGATGCAACAGGGAGTTTGATACAAAGAAGCAACGCACAAAGTCCACCATATTACATATATGAGTTGGTGGTCCGAAATACATCAAAGGGTGCTTCACCCTTACCTGTTGCATCCTATGTCACCTGTGACCACACAACAGCGTCTGTGACGTACTTTCTGCAGTCCTTCCAAACTGATGTTCTCAGAATGTATGGAAGTGGGGCAAGCAAAAGGCCAGTCATGGTTATATGCGATGGCTCCCTTGTGCTTATGCATGCCATTTCCATCACATTCTGCAGAACCGGTTTGGAAGATTTACTGCAGAAATACTTCCAGCTGGTCACAGGACAACATCCGACCGATACATTTGACCTCCCGATACTTCATCGATGTTTGAGTCACATCATGAAGAATGCCAAGCATCTGTGCAAAAGACAGTAAATATTTTTTGGAGTGTCATTACTTTTATAGTTTTAAATTAAATATACAATGACAATAATGGTGTTCCTTCCTTTTTTTTTTTAGGATTCCAAAGCATTACAAATTGGCAATGCATGTCTTTGGCCTTCTTGCATGCTGTTCAACGCTGAAGGAAATGGATGAGGTGGTGTCTAGTTCAACAGTCCTTTTTTGCAGTCCCTGCAGTGGAGCAAATGTAGACAAACATCTCAACAATCTACATTTGCTCATGCAGCAAAGAGGGACTGTTGAGCTAGAGGAGAAAGACATCATTGCTGAAGACTACAAGGTATTTTGATTAAAATGCTGATATTACAATTCATTCATTTTCTTTTCGGCTTAGTCCCTTTATTAATCTGGGGTCGCCACAGCGGGATGAACCGCCAACTTATCCAGCACAAGTTTTTACGCAGCGGATGCCCTTCCAGCTGCAACCCAACACTGGGAAATGATATTACAATATCTTTCTAAATAAGGACATAGCTTCACAACTAAAATGCATACACAATATTCTCTAATGGAAAGTCAGACCTGGTTAACCCTCTGGTTTCTAAATATGACACATATCAGTAAATATATACACAAGTTAAAGCTAAATTTCTTCGAGTTATGCGAGTTAATCAACACGTTAAGGATATATCATGCATCTTAATTTATGTAGGCAGACATAATGTAAATAAGACACATTTTCTGTTAAACATAATTACGACAACACACTTAACATCAGTAGTTTGTCAAGTAATGAACATTCATTTTTCAGCATGACGTCGACTCCACCACACCCATCATGGCCCATTTCCAGGCAACAATCAGCAATGCATTGCTTGACCTTGATGGCCCATGTAATCTCTATTATGCACCCCAGTTTATCTCCAGTCTGGCCAAATATTTTCTTCCATATGCCACCCTGTGGTCTGGTATGATGCTAGGTAGGTTTAAGTCATGATATGAAGTTTCTTTCATTTAAGACAAGTTGTTAATCAATACGTCAGTACAGCCTTTCACAATGCTTACATTACTTTTAGGAGATCTAGGACGCCACGGAACAAGTCCCGCATACCAGAACTTGAGTAAGTTCTTTAAAAAAGTGAAACAGACAAATAAACAGGTAAATTCTTGCAAAAAGCATTTGAAGTTTCTTTTCTTTTAAATCATAATACAATTCTTAGATTGACAGCAGGTAAGAGATGTATATTCATTTTCAGAACTTTACTCAAGATAACCACACCCAGGGCATTATGGAAAAAAGCCAGTGGGACCTAAAAAAAATTAGGTTCCAACGGAAAAAACTGACCAGACTGGATGATTTTGGACAGGTGTACAAAGACATGCATAATGCACTTCTTCTGGAATATGAAGACGTGCAAAGGTCCACAAAGAAGGTACGGCATCCTTTTGTTTTATAATTGATACTTTAACCTGCTTACATTTTACAAACCATATGCTTGACTATTTAAAAAAAAAAAAAAAAAAAAAGAAGCATTTATGATAGCATTTGTCTAATAACATCTATTTAAGTCTTTTCGAGTAGACATGGAAGTGTGGAGGAGAAGGCGGAAGCGCAGAGGTCTTTATGTAACACCTTTAGCACTGGACCTCTCACTGAAGGTAATTATTAAAATGTTTTTAAATGACAATGAAATACACAAATGATATTTTGTTATTTTCAAATATTTCTACCTCCTAATTAGTCTTAAGTGTTTTTTTTTTTTTCCTTCCAAAGACAAATTTAATAAAGATATTTTTAATCTGTTGTGGCTACTATTGTGAAGTTAGTAGATTAAGGTTTCCATTTTTTTTGTGGCCTGTTTTGCTGTGAAAGATTAGGAACACTTCAAAAAAATTGTTTTAATTTCAAGTTTCTTTTTTTATTATGTTTTATAACAGAAAACAAGAGAAAGCTCTGCACAGACACCAGATGAAACACAGGTGTAGTGTGTGTCTATAATATTATATTATATTATGTGTACAATTAAGCATTGCATGCACTATTTTATTACTTTCCTTTAGTCAAAATGTGTAATAGCACCTTTTTCCTGACATTTTTTTTTATTACTAGACATCAGAGTTCACATCTGAAGCTAAAGCAAGCACAAATCCGACAGCATGTCAGGAGGACATAAGTACTGAAAGTCGTAATGATGCAACATCACAGGTGATGTAAAATAAAATGAACAATTGTTATCACAATGACTAAAGTAATTGTATTGTGTGTGAATTTCGATATTTTTTTTTTGTATTAGTATCCTTAATCTGTTTTTCATTGTTTCTTACAGTAAATCAAACATTATATATATGGACAAAAACTACATCTACATATTGCTCTAAATCTACAAATTTTTTTTTTTTTTTTTTTTTTTACCCTCAGCTAAACGAATTATGGTCAAAAAATGACACCGAAGTGGTCGTCTCCATGATTCCCTCTCAAATTAGGGGGAACAGTTTTATTATTCATCATTCTGAGCTCCGATCACTAAGTCCACACAATTGGCTCACTGGTGAGGTATGTTGAGCAAATATTATTGCAGCATGATCATTAAGATGGTATTTCATGTGAACACATTGTTACCTATGTCACGCTGCCCTCCATTTAAGCCATTTAAATCACAATTATGTTTTGAAATGCTTTCACGATTTCAGATTTGTTGCCAAGTTTTAATGCAAATACTAGTAAATAATAAATGTTCAGTTTGTCTGTTCACTTAATTGAAGTAACTAAATTATTTTAGCTTAAACTTTACATCCGTTAAGTAGTATCATTCAGACTGTATTTGGTGCTAATGGTTGGAGCTTGATCTGGTCCAGTTTCACCTTTGAGGACATAATGGGTGGAATTGTTTAGTGCTTGGGGTGTGGTTCCACTGTGGTTGTTAATTTCTGATATGCTTTGTCTAAATTATAAATGGGATATTAGATCATCGAATCCATCATGCACCATTACGCAAGTTTTCTAAATGTGGCCAAAGACATCTACATAATGAATCACTTCACAACTGGTGTGATCCTCTCCGGAGACAAAAAGGCTGTGAGAAGGCAAAGCTTATCAAAGGTAAGGGTGAAAAGTTTGTGTACACTGATGAACCAAAAATTATATAGATTATAAATGTTAATTGTTCTTTGTTTTTGTTTTTTTTACAGATCAACTTTGATGACTACAAGGCCATTGTGTCTTTTGCCAACATCAATAATACACACTGGAAGTTTCTGGTGCGTTTTTAACAAATTTTATTTTATGTACATTTCCTTTGTCTCTGATATTTGTGGAATTTTGTTTCCCCCTTTTTTAACAGTACATCAATGTAGCAGAAAAAAAGATTTACTTAGCAGATCCATCACTCAACTCTAGGGAGCAGGCAGAATCCGACCATGCTGCTAGTAAATTCTGGTATTTAAGCTTTTCAGCCTAAGGATCTATATTCTAATCTATTTTGCTTACTTGTTCTGTGTTAGTCAACAAAGTACTGTGTGTGCAACTGACCATTTGGACCATTTGACCAAAAGTGGTGTTTTTGCTAATGCTGCATACATGTTAGATATGCAAGTAATTGTGAATTTTTATATATATTTATTTATTTATTTATTTATTTCTTCTTTCTTTCTTTCTTTACACAGTGAATACTTCCAAACAAGAACAATTCATCACCGAAAAAGAGACTGGGCAGATGTTAAGTTCAGGGGAGGTGTCATGCAGCATCCTGTCCAGCAAGATGGAAATAGTTGTGGTGTGATTGTCATCTTGGTAAGAGCACACCGATTTCACTAAATCACTACATTTTATAACATATAAATTAATTAAGCTTTTCTGCACCTTGTGCTTGCTGTAGCTGTATTTGGAGAAGAGCTATTTATAGTATTTAAATAAGAACATTTATCCAGTGTACATAAAATGATTTTAGATGGCAAAAGCTGTCATGGAAGTTTTTCCAAAGCTGCCCAACATGGAATTTGGCACCACTGAAAAAGACATGGAACAGGAGCGAAGAGCTTTAGCTCTGACAATACTAGAAGCATCAGGTGTGTGGCAGTTATTTCATATGTATTCACACAGCCAAACTTAAATACTCAACCTATAAAATGCATTTCCTTTTGCATCAGTGTTTGATGCTGAGAGCAATTGCTCTATGTGTTCAGCAGCCAAACCACCAAGTCCTGGGCCATCCATGACTGACTGGGTAAGGTCATTTTCAATTTGTATATTTGCACTTACTGAGGAATTCGCGTTTTTATGGATTTGTTAATAAATTTACATCTTTTAAGAAACAAGGGTATTGAAAGTTATGTCATGCAACAGATCACCGCATGGAGTCATAAGTTGTGTTGATTTAATACTAATATTCCATTTTGATTATGATTTGATTGCTGAATAATGTACCAAAATCATTTATCTATTACAAGTCTTTGGTGAAACATTAAGCAGTTAAGTTCATAATGAGTAGCAAAATATTGCAGCCAACTGCTGGAAAAATGGAAAAACTAGTAGCAATGCAGCATTTGATGAAACTGTAGTAAACTTTGGAGTTGTACTAAATTTGTTCCATTTGTCCCTTTACAGATTCAATGTGACCGCTGTAGTCGGTGGTTTCATGCAGAGTGTCTCCAGATGGACAAGGCTGATTTAGAATTAGCAAAAAATGCAGCTTGGGATTGCTGCTTGTGCAGATCCTAATGTTGTTGTTGTTGTTTTTTTTGTTGTTGTTGGTTTTGTTGTTTTTCATTATTAAAATGTCAATGTTTAATTTTGGTCTTTTTTTTTTTTTTTTTTTAAGATTTTTACTCTTACTGAAGTCCAATATACTATTTGATGAAAAGAAATGAATGTTAATAACACTATATTTACAAAAATAAAAATGATTTTGAATGCAGAGGTTTTTGTACTAAAACCGTTCAATTTGTTCCTTTACAGATTCTTTGCAACTGCTTTAGTGGAACATGCTTGCAGATGGACACAACCTTAAACAGCCAGAAGAAGAAAGCACTGCTTGATCACAGCTAAACTTGTTTGTGTGTTTTAATCAAATTCTGTTAGTATCATTTCCTATAACCAATAAAATATTGACAAACTTAATCTTGAAACAACCACTAAGAATTGTTTACTTTGTAGCAGTATTAAAGCTAATACAAAAACAAAGTGTTGTAATGTATTTTGAGAAACTTTATGTAAAATGTTTACCATTAAAAACCCTCTGAAACTTGACATGGACAGAATCTTATTCTTAATGGAGTATTTATCAATAACATCATGTTAACTCCAAAGCATGAAAAGCCATAAAAATAATGTAATGAGCAGTGATGCATTTTGGTGGGCCTTGTCATTTCTCTCCTAAAATCTACAGTAAAAGAATGAAATTTGTAAATTGAGTCAAGGTCATCCAGAAGAAGAAATTATTGAATAATTCTTGTCACATGACAGAATTTCAAATGGCAGCAGACAATAGCAAGTAGAAAATGCAGGAAAATGTCAGTAATGTATTCTTAAAGATTTTTACACTTATTTTTAAGTTCAGCTGTATAGCCAAGTGAAAGTTGGCATGGAAAGAGTCAAAGTCATCCTGAATTAGAATTCATTAAATATTTCATGTCAACTCTGAAGGAATTTCCATAGTACAAGTACAAAAAGCAGAAAATGGTCAGTGATGTAATGTACTTTTGAAGACTTTATCCTCATTTTTCTGCCAAATTCAGCTGTATAGCCAAATGAAAGTTGGCATGGAAAGAGTCAAAGTCATCCTGAATTAGAATTTATTGAAAATGTCATGTCAACTCTGAAGTAATTTTAATAGTGTATGTAGAAAAAGCATGAAAGATCAATAATGTATTCTTGCAGAATTTGCCTTTATTGTTCTGCCAAACTCAGCTGTAAATGCCAATAAACGTTAGCATGGAAATTGAGTCAGTTTCATCCTAAATTAGAATTAATTGAATTTTTCATGTCAACTATGGCAGAATTTTCAGCAATAGCAATAGAAGAAACAGGAAATGATTAGAGATGTGTTTTTGCAGACTTCATTTTTTACCTTGTAAATTGGCATAAACGTCATGTCAACTCATTTGAGAAATTATTGATATCAGTGAATAAAGCATGAATTCGATCATTGTTATAAGTTATTTTTGGCAGACATTTGCAAAACTCCACAACTCTGCAACAAAATATATTTCAACGTTATATACGTTTTCATATTTATCTAAAAAAATACATTTCAATTTTAATTGATAGATTTTTCTTGTTACCAGACACATTTAACAAATAACCGCTGAACTTTGTAAAATATGTGGCTGCTTCTTGCTTCTGTACCGTAATTCCTCAAATAGAAGTGCAACAAAATACTGGTGGCGACTTGTTTGACCGGGTGTTCTGAAATGGTGGCTCACTTGACTGCGGTGCAGCACCGGTAAAGTCAAACCCGATCCCGAATGCATAAAAAGTGTGTGTGTGTGTGTGTGTGTGTGTGTGTGTGTGTGTGTGTGTGTGCAGCTCCAGCAGCATGTTTCTCTGTGTGTTAATGTTGTGGGACTGAGAGCTGGGTCACCATTCATGCAGACGAACAGCAAATCCCGACAGCCAATCAGAGCGCACACCTGCGCGGCAGAGGAGGGTCACAACATTTGCATTAACAACTTAAAAATGTAAACACACCATAAATAGATTTTATTTATTTGTTTATTTTTAAAATGTAAACATACTATAGATTTATTTATTTATTTATTTATTTATTTATTTATTT
>CAIGQV010013993.1:0-10912 GCA_903798115.1 Danio jaintianensis
ATTTTTTATTCTAACCACTGGTTATAAAACTGAAAAATGAGATGACGGTGTAGTTGCTCCTGACACAAAAGCAAGTAAATAAATAAATAAATGACAATGTGTTAGACACCTTAATTTGGCAGAAAGCACCTATTAATTTATGTAGAATGTTTTTAATGTAATTTGTATTGTATTCTTTTGAAAGGTTATGATTGCAAATACACACAAACACACACACAACATGTATATATATATATATATAGTAATAATATAGAATATTACAGTGATAAATAAATCCGTACAATAACAGAAACTGACATCTCATTATGAGTTTTGTACTGAAGCACACAATAAAAGTCACTTTGCTAAACCTTAAAATGCAAAAATTCATTCATTTATTCATTTTTCTTTGGCTTAGTCCCTTTATTAATCAGGGGTCGCCACAGCGGGATGAACCGCCAACTTATCCAGCATATGTTTTACACAGTGGATGCACTTCCAGCTGCAACCCAGTACTAGGAAACATCCATACACGCTCATTTACACTCATACACTACGGCCAATTTAGCTTATTCAATTCACCTTTAGCACATGTCTTTGGACTGTGGGGTAAAACGGAGCACCCGGAGGAAACCCACGCCAACACGGGGAGAACATGCAAACTCCACACAGAAATGCCAACTGACCCAGCCGAGGCTCGAACCACCAACCTTCTTGCTGTGAGGCGACAGCGCTACCCACTGTGCCACCGTGCCGCCCAAATGCAAAAATAATACATTTTAAATGTGTAAATAAAAAGAAAATGTCAATCAGTCATAAGCTACAGGACCTTTTACAATTTAACTGGCAATACTGTGTCTAAAATCCAATTCACTTAATGAGTATTACTTAATGATTATTATTAATGAGCAAGCAAGAGTGACCCTTTATCTTGTGATTGTTATTGATACATAATGTATAAAGTATATACAGTTGTGTATATCCTCTGGATTTACAATGTATAGCTGTGTTTGACTAAAACATAACTTTTGTCATATTCTGTAAACTACTGATGACATTTCTTTGAAATGTTGACAATTTGAAATGTCATTTTTGAAAAAATCTCTAAATGACAATAGCTGTACTTGAAAAAAAATTATACGTCAAATTGATACCTCATAAATCTAGTAATCCTGAACAAAATGAGAATTTTCAAGTGATTTCGCTTATGTTATTGGTTGAACAAATCAAATTCAGTCATAATGCCAATCTCTTGACACAACCTCTGATGTAACCTGCAGAAAGAGTCATGAGAAAACCCTACCACTAATGCTTAGTTAAGTCTAAGTCACTTAACCTGAGAAATGCAATAGTGTGACTGCACAGACTGACGCCATCAGATGAGAACAAAACTTGTAAATTGAATAGCCTTCATAGTTCAATTTCCATAATTCTGTTATTTTCCCTGTTGTTCTCTGTGAAGCTGCTTTGACACAATCTATAGGGATGCACCAAATTTTCAGCCGGCAAAAAATATCAGCCAAAAATGGCATTTTCGGTTTTCCCACCGAAAGACAAAAATGCCTGAAAATGTGAGATGAAAAAAAGGCTATGCTGCTCTGAACGCCTTTCCCATTGGAGGCTTAACGTTATGCACTATAATTCCCATTCATTTCAATGGGCTAACCAAATTAAAAGAGCAGCAGAGTGAACCATTTCTAGCTGGTCCCCGCAGTCAAAGTTCAATATCGCTCAATCCGCTCTGTGGACATCCTGCTCATGTATCATATCTGTTCCCCTTCATACGGGAACTTCAACGTGCGTCTGGTAACAGACTATGGGAGTACGTCAGACGACCAATCACTCTGAAGAGTAAGAAAACGGGCCAATGAAATGCCAAATTAAATTGGCAGAGCTCTGCTCCACAGCTGGCAGCAATGAGCCATCAGCGCTATATAAGCTGCACGCTGCGGAGTGAGCCTCAGAATTTAATTACTTCAGAGCCTCTCACAGAGACTGAAGACACTCTATCTGCCAACCTGATTTCAAGACTGAAACCAGTTTACTCACCAGTGCGGGAGATGACGCGACAGCAGCAGTCGATCTGGGCTTCCTGTCCCCTGGGCGTTTCGCTGGTGTGCACAAAAGAGCAGTTTCCATTAAAAGAGCAGATTCCCTACGAGAGAAACACAGTCAATCAACACGTCTTTTTCAAGACGCTGTTCTGACTGTGCGTTTCTGGATGCGGTGGTTCACAGGTCTGGGGGTCCTGCATGTCGATGCGGTGCTCGCGGACAGCTCATGCTCTCACTGTGAGAGCATGGCTGTTGCACAGCTGAGATCGCGGCTTCCAAGCCACCCCCGTTGCTCCCCGTGAAAGCGGTTAGCACGCGGGTCTGAGGATTACAGTGGGGGTTTATCCGTCGCCTCCGGGCCCGCGGACCCCCCACTCCTCCACAGCACGCTCCATCCAAGCTTCAAGTGGTGGTGCGGTTCATCCCCCGGGATGCCCGCGCCTCCGCTTGATGAAACCGGAGATCAGATGTCCATCGCGACATCGGAGGGCGAGCTGTCATGCTCGGATGACAGACCGGGCTCGCTTCCATCCTACAGGGTGCAATGCGTAGTCACGGTTCTCGAATCAGACATGATGGCTGCTCTTCTTGGGCTGCTTCAGTGGTGTGGCTGGAGATGGCTTGTCCCCCAGTCTCACCGCCGGACCGACTAGAGGAGTGGCGTGCGGGCTGATGTGAGATGAATCTTCCAGCTCCCGTCCACTTCTTCCCAGGGGCGCACAGCGAGCGCACGCTGGCATAGAGGCCGTTCTTTCTCCGCCCGGTCCTCGTGCGCTTCCGCCTTCACCTCCCCTGATGGCGAGGCGGCCAGTGGGTACGAAGCTATTCCTCGGGTGGTTGGCGCCGCCACCTGGAGGGGTAAGTGGAGACCCCCGTCCAAGGCGGGTGGGTTTTCTGTGTCTCTCATGGCCAGAGCCCACACTGTTGGAGCCATGCCGCTTCTGCCCTGCACCACGGCACCTGCTGTGCTGCACAGGGGCGGTTCTTCCCCAGGCTTATGCGTAAGCACCGCACGGTGGTCGACTATGCTCTCATGACCGTCAAGTTGGCCGCCCGTGCCCTGGGGAGGACGATGGCCACACAGTGGTCCGGAAATGCCACCCTTGGCTTACCCTGGCAGATATGCGCCGCGCCGACAAAGTACGCTTTCTTGGTGTGCCCATATCCCAGGCAGGCCTACTCGGCGACACTGTCGGGGACTTTACCCAGGAGTCCTCGGTGGTGAGAGATCAGCCGTGCGCGATGGAGCAGGTCATCTCCTGGTGGGCTCGGAAAACTGCTCCCAGACCGGACCCGTCCGTGCTGGCTGTTCCTCACCTTGAACGCTCTTCCCGCGGCTCCAAAATGCTCCGCCGTCACAGCCCGATACACCGGCTAGTGAACGCACCGAGCCTCCCCGCAGGAAGTTGACGCTCCTGTCATAGGTCGCCGTAAAGTCCGGTAATCGGACCGCGAATCGAACCTAAGGCGGGCCACTTGGAGAGGAGGATAACCGTTCTTTCCCCGGTGGAGGGCTGGGGCTCCCCCGCGAATGAATGTAGCGATCTGAAAAGAGCGGCTTTTCCTCCCTCTGGGTGTGGAAGCCCAATTGCTGCCAGCATGGGACGCACTGCCTTCCAGCTCTCAGCTTTGGTGCACTTCGCCACAGGCTTTGAGGGCGCCAGAGGATGATCTCCTTTCTCGCACCTTCAGCCTCTCCGCGGGATCCTGGGAGAAAGGTAAGAGTCAATCTCTCTTAATAATGCAGCATCCCCATATCATAATTGGTTTCATCACTCTGTCTCCTCTCCACCAATCAGCTGGTGTGTGGTGTGCGGTCTGGCGCAATATGGCTGCCGTCGCGTCATCCAGGTGGATGCTGCACACTGGTGGTGGATGAGGAGATTCCCCCCATTGTGTAAAGCGCTTTGAGTGTCTAGAAAAGCGCTATATAAATATAAGGAATTATTATTATTATTATCTCGTGTTGGAGCTGGACCCGGTCTCCATCACGGTGCGCTTTTAGCGCGCTGGGCTAGTGCTGCCCTGTCCGTTTATTTCGGCAGTTATAGTGGTTTCACTGAAGTTTTTCAGAGGCTCCTGGGGCATATGACATTTTGTAGCCGCTATCACGCCGCTCAATTGTTCATATGAGACCACTTCAGCGCTGGCTTCGCGATCGGGTCCCCAGATGGGCATGGCGCGTGGAGACGCACCGGGTGTCCATCACTACGCTGTGTCTCCGCACCTTCAGCTCCTGGATGGACCTTGCCTTCTACGGGCCTGGGTGCCCTTAGAACAAGTGTCCAGTCATGCTGTCATTCTGACGGATGCTTCCAGTATGGGCTGGTGGGCTGTGTATATCGAGCATGCAGCCGCAGGTTCGTAAATCGGACTTCGGTTGCGTTGGCATTCAATTGCCTGGAGTTGTTGGCAGTGTTTCTCGCTCTCTGCCGGTTCCTACCGGTACGGGAGGGGGCACACGTGTTGGTTAGGACGGCCAGCATGGCTGCGATAGCGCACATCCACCGTTTGGCTGATGTGCGCTACCGCCGCATGTCTCAGCTCGCTCGCCATCTGCTCCTCCGGAGTCATGCGGCTTAATAGCTGCACGCCGTTCATATCCCATACGAGCTCTACCGTGCCAGCTTACATGCTCTCACGACAGTTACGTTTCTGGGAGAATGGAGACTCCACCCCGGCACAGTCTAGCTGTTATGGGCACGCTTCAGAGAGGCCCAGGACATCCTGCCGCTTCTCCCGAGCGGCCCTTCGCCAGCTGCTTTCCCTGCTCTGCACGGATGCGCTGGCTCTCAGCTGGCCCCGGGTTTACGCAATATGTGTTTTTCCCCAGTGAGCCTGCGCGCACAGACTCTGTGCAAGGTCGGGGAGACGAGGTGCGGGTCTCGCTCGTTGCGCCTCCTTGGCCCAACCGGACCCGAGTTTCCAGACTCACACTCCTCGTGATGGCCCTCCCTGACGAAATCCCCGGAAGAAGTACTCCTTTTTCTGGGACGGGTACCCTCTGGCACCCGCGCAGCGTTCTGGAACCCTCATTGAGGGTTTCTAGACAGAGCGCGGTAGACTTAGGTGACCTATCAGTAGATGGTTAACACCGTCACTCAGGCTAGAGCACCCTGTATAGGCAAGCTTATGTCCTGTAGTGGAGTCTATTCGTTGTGTGGAGCTCTTCTCTCTGAGAAGAACCCCGGACATGCCAGATTAGTGTTGTATTTTCTTCCTTCAGGATAACTGGAGCGCAGGCTGTCACCCTCCACACTGAAGGTTTGGCGTGCTGCCATCCCCGCTCTCTGTGGCGGCGGATGGTAGCGCGCTGGGAAAGCATAACCTTATCAGCCGGTTCCTCAGAGGTGCGTGGCGCGAGATGGTTAATTCCATCCTTGCCCCCCTCTCTTGCCCCCTCAGGATCTCTCTAGCCCCAACGGTAATGGTTAGGTCCGTTGAGCCACTCGACTCAGTATCTATAAGTTTTCTGTCCATGAAGGCAGCTCTGCTGGTTGCGTTGGTATCAGTCAGGAGGGTTAGGATTCCGGTGGCATTTTCGGTCAGCGAATCGTGCCAGGAATATGGACCGGCCTACTCTCACGTTTACCTGAGACTTTAGCTTGTGCCAAGGTTCCTACCACCCCTTTTAATATTAAAAGTGGTAGTGAGCCTGCAAGCGCTGTCTGCGGAGGAGGCAGACCCAGCCCCTTTTATTGCTATGTCCGTGCACTGCGCTTAATGTGACACGTAGAGCATACGTCTTTTAAGCAGCTCTTTTCTGTTATGATCGGCAGAAGGGAAGTGCCGTATCAAAGCAGAGGTTGGTCCATTTTATAGTTATGCCATTGCCCTCGCCTCATGTGCCAGGGCAAGCTGTGTCCCCCGGGATTGAGAGCACACTTTAAAAAAAAAAAAAAAAAGCGGTGCCTCCTTTTCGGCGTGAGTACGCAGCGCCTCTTAACAGATTATGCAGAGCTGCGGGCTGGGCGACACCTAACACATTCACGAGATTTTATAATCCTCGATTGGAGTCGGTTTCCTCCCGATTACTGGGTCACTCCGGTCAATCGGGACGAAATTAAACTCTGTGTCAAAAACGCTTGCTGCGCCATGCTCCCTAACCCGGAGATACGTGCGCCTTTTCTATTCTACTAGTAAGTTTCCCGCTTGGCGAACCCTAGAGAATTCCTCCGAGGCCCCCAGCACCCGACTCAGCGGAGGAGCCGGGTGCCTGGCTCAGTGTGATGTCTGGTATGTCCACTCTTGGTCTACCCACATGCTGAGGTTCGGTGCCAGCTATGCGCGGTCCCTGATGGTGATCCCATATGCTTATTCAGCCACGGAGTGTTCCCCCTGACTAGGCAGACCCGTGTCTTCCCTACCCGCTAACCAGCTTATCATATGTAGTACTCCCCCTCATCAGGGCTAGTCCATATGCTCTATTACCATCAAGTCTCCCCTCTTGGGTAGCAGGTGGCCTCCGCAGTGTCCTCCCCCTTCGGGGACTGGCACGCTTTCCCAACGTACTGTCGTATTTCTAAAATCCCTAGACTATATTAGCTAGGTAAAAGCACATTTACGACCCCCGATCTAAATTATAATTTCCCATGTAATGGTAATTAAGGGCCTAGGGGACGTTGGAAGGTTGCACTCTTGGTGATGCTTGTGCGCCCATGCTATGCTTGGCAAACTTCACATCAGGAGCGTGACGGGCTTAGCTGCAGTGGCGTTTTCCATACAGTCTCCCATAGTCTGTTACCAGACGCACGTTGAAGTTCCCGTATGAAGGGGAACGTCCTGGTTACGTCCGTAACCCAAGTTCCCCGAATAAGGGAACGGAGACGTGCGTCTCCACTGCCACAGCAGCTGAGTCTCCAGCCGATTAGCTGAGTGATCGGCTCTTCAGCAGGCAAATTCTGAGGCTCACTCCGCAGCGTGCAGCTTATATAGCGCTGATGGCTCATTGCTGCCAGCTGTGGAGCAGAGCTCTGCCAATTCAATTTGGCATTTCATTGGCCCGTTTTCTTACTCTTCAGAGTGATTGGTCGTCTGACGTACTCCCATAGTCTGTTACCAGACGCACGTCTCTGTTCCCTTATTCGGGGAACGTGGGTTACGGACGTAACCAGGACGTTTTTATGCATGTACCGCACATGCTCATCGGAAAAGCAAAGTCCGCTCAAATAACGTACAGACAGGACATTTCTATGTACTTATTCCTGCTGCTTGCAATAGCGCTACTGTGCTGTCATGGCAACACTGGTAAAATGATTCCTCTTGGCGGTTTCACTGTCAATAAAATTTTTTAATGTGATTATTTTATTGGCGTTTGTTTGTTTTTTAATCAGTATAATTTAAGTTATTGAATTCAATCTAAAAAGTTTTACAAAATTACTTTATATTAGTTAATAAAATAATAAGCAATAATTATAAAGCATTCTTTTCTTTTTCGGGGTTGAATGACATGTTTCCTGGAAATGGTGTGCATTAATGAGCAAGGCGTTTTCTCTTGCTTGGTGGGTGTGTCAAAAATGTCAGCCCAATAAGCAGCAATATATATGTAAAACATTAACTATTAAAGAGACAGTTTTTTTTTTTTGTCCATATTTTTTGCACAAATGGACAAGACATTGCATAATTTGTGCTAGACAAAAAACACATCAATTATGAAATAGGTCTTTCATAAATTTTTAGGTACTCTGATTATATAATAGTAAACAGTATATAATTGTACAGTGATCATTAAAACTAAGACTAATGCTAATACAATAAACATAATAAGGTCATATAGTTCATAACACATTCTCAGAAGTAAGTTGATTGTCCTTCACATCAAATGTTTATCTTTTCATCCTAAAATGCAAGGCAAATGCTGGATCACAATATTGAGTTTTCTCTTCCCTCCACTCGATTAAGATGTTTTCTTTAATTCTGGATGACTGTAACATCGAACGCATTATGCAGTATCACACATTACACATATTTATAGCGATTTCATCTGGCCCCGAAAATTCTTCAAAAATAACATAAAGAACAGACTTCTCCGCTGCCATAGTTGCAACGTTTGTGTCGTTTTAAAATGTTTTGTAACATTTTGTTAAAGAAACTTTTTTTTTTTCTTAATCTACCAAAATATTTTCCACTATAAAGAAACTTTTTTTAAACAAAATAGTTCTATGGGTGTTAAAGACTCTCCTTAAAACCACTAATGCAATCAAGAAGTTGATTGATACAAACAAAATATTTAAAAATTAAATGTAATAACCAGAACTAACTACTGCACAGACAGCTTAATTTAACATTCAAAGTTAAATCCTGGATAGAGCCACAACACAAACCTGATTATCCAAATTAGTCTGAGCAAACACTGCAGTCAATCTACATCTAGACAGCCGTCTGCATGGTAAATGAATCAAAACTGTTTGCCTCCAATTAAATCAGTTAGTTTATCATGTGTATTGTGAACGTAATTGGTTGGCCAGAGCTTCCTGCTTTCATCAAGCCAAATTAAAAGACAAACACATATCAGTACAGTGCTAACTCCATCTGTTGAACTGTGTAAATCTAACGGTCCCGCTGCCTGATTCGTCTTCTCACCTCTTCTGTGGCCCATTTGGAGACACACACCCACGCAGGTGCCAACACGCACACCTTTCTCTAAAACAGGTCTCATTCACAATTTGGAGGGTTTGGTGTCGGGGCCAGAGGTCATGTATTACATAGGTGCATTTCTCCTTTTGCCCTACAGAGGGCTCTCAGTTTCCTACAACTGCCTTGCAACTCTCAACAAGCCAGTGTGTGTGTGTGTGATTTTGGTTTTTAATTATTTACAGCTCAGTCCAGTAATGGGGCAACAAATAATTAGGACTGCATTCCTGTGCATTGTGTGGAGATACACTGTTTTGAGTGAGTCGCAAAGCAACAGAGGAGAAATCTAATCACACGAGTGATTATCTGCTGCCTTTCGCACCAAGCCGTCGTGAGAAATGTGTATTGAGCTGGCTTTGATGACGGAGCAAAGTTTTAGCAGGCCTGGGCCTCTCTAGTATTAATTTACGTGCCAAAGGTATTAATAGCATTTGTGGGGGGGTGAAATGAGTGATCAGATTTCACACAGATAGAGGGAACGAAGAGAGAAGGTGACAAGTCGAAGCATTGTTAGTGGATTTAGGAGAAGTTAAAACATTAACACCACATCCACGGAGATCCGCAGCTGTGATTAAGCATTCCCTCGGGGAGGAAGATACTTTTGACATGTCTTATGAAATTGCATAACTCCTGAAGACAGGATGTGTAATGTTTTACAAAAGGTATTCAGAACTTGACAGTCTTAAAATAAGCTGATCTAACAATCTAACAACAGCACAAAAGAGTGATGTAAGCTTGAACTGTCAAAATGTTGCGTAAAAAAATTTTTTTTTTACCCCCAAAAAGCAAATAATAACGAAGGGAATTACAGTACACCAAACAAAAAAGTTTTATGAAAAGTGACAAGACTTGTTTAGCGAGGAGATGTCAGTGTGGAACAGCAGCTTGAGATGAAATGACAGGAGGCGTGTGAAGGAAACATCTGATCACTTAAAACAATATTTTATCACACATCACTTTCAATCAAGCTGCAATTTTGTCAAACTAGGAAAAAAAGTGTTTAAACAAATTCATGCCAGTACATAAGTATTTCATCCCAGACGTCAAAAATTAGAATCGTCCACACACTGATGCCTTTTTGACCACCAAAATAACAACACAAAATGTATTATAAAGTTTTATACTCCTGAAAGCTTTCATTACAAATGACAAATTTACACTGGGTTTTGTATCCCTACAATGCATGTAAACTACCTTAATGTCAAAATACATAAATTGACATTCAGGTTTTGGTGTCAAAAACATTCCTGTAATCAATTTTTGATGTGATTTTTGATGCCAATGTCAGATGCCAATTTGATGTTGTTTTGACATCAAGTAGCCTGCTGTGATGTTTTTGTGAATCAGAAGCTATTATCTATTCACTCCTCAGGCCTTCATGCTTAATGTTTATTAAAAAAAGTGTTTGAATGAGGTTATACAAACTCATGCAAATCAATCACTTCTTTGTAGAAACATAAATAGTTGTGATTTCCTGTGACACTGTTTTTACAAAAACTGTGTATTTATTAACATATTATGCTTGCTGTCAAATTAGCAAGAACTACAGTAGCAAGACATTGTGATGCTTTCACAAATAAAAATTGTGAGAAATATTTTGAAAAAAAAAAAAAATCTCCATAGTTACATACAATTATTAGAAGATGTATTATAACTGTATAAGAAGATACACATGAGCACTTAAAACTGATTACATGGCACATTATGCTATCATTAAAAAAGTTTGGGGGGTTGGCCGAAAGAAGTCTCTTATGCTCATCAAGTCTGCATTTATTTGATCTAAAATACCAAAAATACAATTTGGTTAATATTATTTCAAATGAAAACAACTTTTTATTTTGAAAATATTTTTAAATATAATTGATGCCTGTGATGACAAAGCTGAATTCACATAATCCTTCACATATTACTTTTATATGGTGATTTTGTACTGTTTTTAAAGCTTCTTTGATGACTGGAAGCATTTTTGTAACATTCAAACTGTCACTTTTACACAACTGAATGTCTTCTTGCTCAATAAAAGCACTAATTATTCCCACAAAAACATGTAAATCATGATGTGTAAACTACACAGGCACGTGCAGAGCAAGCAGGTTTATTTGGAGCTCCTGGTTCATGCGTCATGTTTTTAAGCCTGACACAGACTGATCACTGGAGCCCCGTGTGAACTTGACCCACTGGAGCGGATCCCTGAGCTGCAGCTCCAGTGTATGTAACCGGATGATAAATCATAAAGGGCTCCGCTG
>CAIGQV010014025.1:0-10516 GCA_903798115.1 Danio jaintianensis
CACGCACACACACACACTCACTCACTCACACACATAGACACAGACACATATTCTCTCTCTCAAACACTTACACATGCACAAACACACATGCTCACTCACAGGCATGCGCATACACACACACCCCATTCAGCCCTCCCTCTTCTCTTCTCTTGTTTCAGTGTTTTGTGATGACCTCTCGGCCTATTAGAAACTCCGCCAGGGCTATTAGTCTGAGTCTTAAACACAAGTGGGTGTTTTTAAGGGGGGTAGGGTTCAATTCTGCTGCTCTGGAGTCTCTGAAGCGCGGCAGACGCTCTACGAGGCTGTTGTCACGCACAAACTCCTCTAATGTTAGCGCTCCTTGTTGAATGGATCTCAGATTAGGAGGAACATCACATTCACTCTTTGAAATGTTGCTGTTTTTGAGTTTTTTTACGTTTTATTACAGTAAACACTTAAAAGAGCTGATATCATACACCTGCTGCACTTCCATCATGACTTCAAACAAACAATACAAGCATTAAAGGGGATTTATGTAAGAATTTATGGTCACACTTTACAATAAGGTTTCATTAGTTCATTTATTTACTAACATGAACTAATAATGAACAATTTTATACAGCATTTATTAATCATAGTTTATTACTGCATCATTAAAATCCAAAGTTGTGCTTGTTAACATTAGTTAATGCATTCTGGGTTAACAAGAACTAATAATGAAGGACTTTTATTCATTTTCCTTCAGCTTAGTCCCGTTATTCATCAGGGGTCACCACAGTGGAATGAACTGACAACTTATCCAGCATATGTTTTACACAGCGGATGCCCTTCCAGCTGCAACCCAGTACTGGGAAATACCCATACACACTCATTCACACACTCATACACTACGGCCAATTTAGTTTATTCAATTCACCTATAGTGCATGTGTTTGGACTGTGGGGGAAACCGGAGCACCCGGAGGAAACCCACGTGAACACATGGAAAACATGCAAACTCCAATGGACTTTATTGTCGTTAATTAATGTTAACAAAAATGAATAGACACTGTAATAAATGTATTGTTTGGGATAGTTCACCCAAAAATGAAAATGTACACATTATTTACTCACCATCAAGTGGTTCCGAACCTTTAATAGTTTCTTTATTCTCTTGAACACAAAATAAAGTTTTATAAACTAATTTTGAGAGGAGCACGTGATATGATTGATTGCGGCTGGTCTTGCATCAATAATCATTGCTAGACCAATCAGATGAATTCTAGGCTCCAATAAATAAGCTCATTCATCCTACCTTCCTTATCTTCATTTTGAAGAATCCCCTTATCCACCCCATCTCCCCCTTTTCCTCCTTTACCAGGGGGAGCTCTCGAGACCTACCTGATCTCAGACCCCCTGTCATGCTACATGACCAGGCGGGAGCCCTGGGCTTAAGTATCTCTGAGCTCAGGGTTCTCTCCAGCGACAGCATGCCAAATCTGCAAATTGTATCAAGCAACAGCTAAGTGTAAACTCATGAAAGAAGATATTATGAAGAATGCTGAAAACCATTGACTTCCATAGTAGAAAAAACAAATACTATTTAAATCAATGGTTACAGGTTTCCAACTTTCTTCAAGATATCTTCTTTTGTGCTCAACAGAAGAAAGAAAGTCAAACAGCTTTGGAAAAAGTAAAGGGTGAATAAATGATAACAGACTTTTCAGATTTTTAGGTGAACTATCCCTTTAAGATCCCTTTAAAGTGTGAATTCTAGCCATGGAAAAGTCTTTCTCTCGCTACTTCAGTCATTATGAACTATCTAGCAATCGTTCTCAACCACATTATTATTATTATTTTATATTATTTTAAAAACATAGATAACTTGTTTCTGTAAAAAGTCTTTCTGGGGACTAACAACTTGCACATCCCCTTTGATTGGGCTCCAGGGTGTGTCTGGAGAACCCGACACATCCAGCAACAATGAATCACTCTGACACTGATGAATCAAGTGCACTTGTTTACTGTAAATGAGTCATTCGGCATACTATAAGAATAACTATCTCTGACGACAAGCAATTGTTGATATTACTGTGGAAAAATAACTACGAAAGTAAAAATATATGTTTTATTTTATTTTTATATATATATATTATTTTATATTTATTTATTTGTTATTTATTTGTTTTATATATATTTACTTACATATATTTTTTGTATATATATATATATTTTTTTTATTTGTATATATTTTTTTACTATATATACTATATATATGTATTTATTTATTTTATATTTATTTAATTTACATTTATTTTATATTTATTTTTTTATTTTACATTTATTTTATATTTATTTATTTTACATCTATTTTATATTTATTAAATTTTTGCTGTTCAAACTAATTTAAAATGAGCTGAAACAACAAAATTCTCAATTTTTCTTTTGGGACAACTTAATTGTTTTATGTTCTATCCACTTAAATTCATAACAATAAGTTAACTTAATTCCTTAATGTTGTCCCAACACAAATCGATTGTGTGGAACCCAGCATTTTTTTTACAGTGTATAGAAACAGAAACTTCTTTTAAAAGACATAAAAATAGTGGAATAAATGTTACATACGACAAAGGAAATTGAAACACAAAATGCCTTAGGCTTTTAGTGGAAATACTTAAGCCCAAGCATGAGCAATAAATGGCGACTGTTGCCTTAACAAACAGCACAAAATAAATACCGTTGAGCAGTTTATGGGCACGTCTGGACTCTTGCCTACAGGTATATCTTTCAAGAGGTTTGCAGGTCTTGCTCACTTAAACAATGACTAAGGTAATTTTACGCAGCAGTAATCAAACAATGATAGCTGGGTCAGATAAGGCTCTATTTGCATACTGCACTCACAGAGAAGGCCTCAATCAAAACTGTTTACAGTCCTACACTGAGAAACTAGAGTCATACCTACTTAATACAGTCATTGAAAGCCGGTTTTAAATGCCAAAAAGGGAGCGAAAGGTCTCACACTAATGTAATAAACACTAATACTACCAGCAGACAGAGTTTTGTCCAACTGGACGGACGCCCAATCAGGAAGCACAACACTGAGGCGAAAGGCAATAACTCTCTCAAAGGAGGTATAAATGATCTCCGATTTAACCAATGCAAAAACAGAGTCTTATCAGAGTCAGTAACGTCACCAAACAGAGAAAACATGTTTGCATGTTCATATAGATAACCAAAAATGGACATACTGTGCTCGCATAGCTATTTGCATAAGGAATGCATAACATGGCTTGGAGTCAGCCTCTAACTTTATTCACTTAATATGTGTTGTAAACATTTCAAAACACTGAGGTATTGACTGACAATTAATGCATGGAATATTAAAGTGTTTATCATTGCTCTGGAAAATTGTGGCGCAAAATTGAGTGATTATGATAGGAATAAACTATGAAATTGCTTAGTTTGAAAACAACTTGCGTGTGCGTTTGTGTGTGTGTGTATGTGTGTATGTGTTTTAAACATTGTTATGCTTCTGATAATATACAATAGAGTGCACTTATTGCCTGTGGAGTTTTTATTTCAAATGTATTATTTATAAAGTGTTCATAAAGTCTTTGTTAAAGTGTTATAAGACATGAACCAAACCAATCAGCTACAAGGAGAATCACGACATCAGAGACTTTGATTTGAGTCATATTAGCATATGAAAATAAGACAAAAAGGTGTATGATTGTTTACTTAACAGTTTTACAAATAGTTTCCTTAACAGTTTTAGGCAATAATGCACTCTATTATATATTATCAGAAGCATAAAAGTGTTTGAAACAAGTTTTCAAACTAAGAAAATTCAGTTTATTTCCATCAGTCACCTCACAATTTTCTGGAGCAATGATAAACTGATAAACACACTTTAATATTTACAGTTCATCATGAGCAGTCAATACCTCTGTGTTCGAAACGTTTACATCACATATTAAATTAATAATATTCACAAAACCTGTGACAGAATAATCTAAAACTTTTTTTCATTTAAATTTGCAGATTCATCTATCAAAGCTATATATTTAAAGTTATATTTAACTGTATATTTAATGTAAATGAGTATTTCGAGAGTCTAACGAGGCTGACTTCATGGAAATGGGTGGAGCTAAAGATTTTTTTTGCTTGCTGTCTGATTGGTGGGATTATCTGTACAGCATCATGGATAATGTAGTTTTTTTCTGCACCAGTATTATTAGATATGACTTTTCAATTTCTATATGCTCAATTAATGCAAACCAATGGATTAAACGAGTCATTAACAATCAACTGAGCTTTAACTTGCACAACTTTTCACACTTGTCTGTGAAATATTGCTCATGTGAGCACTTATTAAAGCCCTAAACAATACCTTTGAGATAAGAAAAAAAATCGCAATTTCATACATAGCAGTTCTAACTTCGTCTTTTTTTCCTCAGCATCTCACATAATAAAACAATTTCGGTAACAATTTAGTTTAAGTAACAATTCACACTATTAAGATATTAACTGATTATTAGCACTTATAAACTATGATCTTATTCGACATCCCTTATACCTAAACCCAACTATACCTTTCTAACTACTAATAAGCAGCTAATTAGTATTTTATTGAGCTAATAGTCTCAGGTAATGAATAAGCACTATATAATACCATTGAGAAGAAAAATTAATCGCAATTTCATACATAGCAGTTCTAACGTCATGTCTTTTTTCCGCAGCATCCTCCATCTCGCATAATAAAATATTTCCAAATAAATCCATAAAAAAATTACACTTTAGTTTAAGTAACAATTCACAATATTAATTACTGGCTAATTATGATATTAACTGTTTATTAGCACTTATAAAGTATGATCTTATTCAACACCTAATACCTAAACCTAACTATACCTTACTAGCTATTAATGATCAGTGTTGGGCACGTTCCTTTAAAAGAGTAATTAGTTATAGTTACTTTTCACAAATTAGTTAGTAACTGAGTTACATAATTATAAAAGTAACTAATTACCAGGGAAAGTAACTGTTGCGTTACTTTAAAAAAAATCTAATTGTCAAATGACTATAAAATAAATATAAAACATTGTACACTAATCTACACTATTTTAATGTTGTTGTGGGACATTGTGAGAGACAACGGCAGCATGTCCTCAACTATATATCTAGATATTATTGTGTTTAATTCTGTCTGAGTAATAAGTGTTTGCGCTGGAGAAAAATGAAGTTTTATTTGCTTTGACGTCGTGGCTTCGTCTCCTCCTTTGATAGCAGAGCTCACGTTATCACCTGCGTAGCCACTGATTTTATGACGGCATGTGACGATGTGAGGTGCTTCATTAGATTAGAATTACTTGTCACTGATGCAGAGAGACTCTATTTTCCTTGGCATAAGTTGCACGATACATAAACATTCTTGCCTTTCACCTCAACGAGCGAAAGTAGTGCTTATATTTCCAGTTTGCAAACGCTACCTTTGAAGCACTACCTTTGTTGGATTTGCCATCATTCTGACTCCTGGTCGTTGGTGTGTGTGACTGACTGACTGTGCGTGTGCTTGTGTGAACACCTGCACTACTCTGCTTCCATTTGGCAAACGATGGAAATGTCCTCTATCTAAGCCAATCATCACGTTCTCAGTTGCACCACGTTCACAGACACACCAATCATCATCACTGGTTGGTTATGTGTACCGCCCCAGCCCCGAACACACACACACACACACCCCAGAGAAAGAGAGAGACGCTTCTCACGTTAAAAAACCGCTTCAGTGTTCTCAATTACAGTAACGCGCATTTTATTGTCAGTAACAGCAACGGCGTTGTAACGGGGGAAACAGTAATTCATTTGATTACTCGTTACTGAAAAAAGTATCATCGTTAGTAACACAGTTTATTTACAGCACTATTATTCCCATCACTGTTAATGAGCAGCAAATTAGCATTTTACTGAGCTAATAGTCTCAGTTAATGAATTGTTAATAGAGTGAATTGCACATTAAACCTAAGTAAGTAATGTGTAATTATATAGTGCATTTATTGTGTATTACACCCAAAGCGCTTGACAATTTTCTGAAGGGGGTCTCAAAAATTTTAAAGTGTGACTTTTTATAGCCACAAATCTCTTTAATAACAACATCTGCTGATGCCTGAATGATTTACCAATGACCAATGACATCGAGACAAACAAAAGGGTGAATATCATCTCTGATCCTTCACAAAAAAAACAAACCTTGATTTCTTTACTGCTGCTCGAGTGATGCAACATTAAGAAATACAAGTTATGAAAATAAAGCTCCCTTTACAGCGGTGGAGTAAACATTTGCCTCATTAAAGCCTAATCTGCAGAGACTTGCGGTGCCGCTTTTTGTGTTTTCGCTTCTGTCCTGATTTACACCTGATTTGAGCTGTGATATGAGAAGGTGGAGGCTGCAAAAAATGCTCAAATCAAACCAGCTCTTCTGGATGGAGAATGAAAGGCATTGCTTGAGCGAGCGAACATATTTCATCATTGCACAAGATATCATTTTAGCATCGATATCGCAATGTGTGCATCTGCAATAGTTTCATCGCAGGATCTGCAATGTTGAATTGGGATTATAGTTGACCAGGAGCCACAGACATTGAAGGTTTTTAGCAAACATTTGTCATTTGCATGTATTTTTATAAGGTCTGTTACTGTATGAGCATATCAAGAGAGTTTACAGCATTCTGGCAGGAGAAATTGTACCGTTTGTAACTTGAATTAAAATTATTTTATTGAATTATTTATACAGTGAAGACTCTGCAGTGCTATTTTTACATTTGATTATTCAATTTCTGTACCTGAATTCTTACCAAATAGAACTATATAAGTCATCTGGTATTCATATGGCAATTTATATTGCAGAAAAAAAAACTCACAATGTCAGATTTTTCCCAATGGGCTATACGCACAGCTAGTGTTTTCAGCCAATGATAAACTTCCGGTGAAAGGTTTATGTGACTATTTTCAATTTAATAAGGTTCCTATTTCTGCATGGATGTTGTGATGTAATTACAATACAATCAGTTAAATAGACTTAAGCATTCATTTAGTTGTTAAAGCATAAAACGAGATGAAAGACCGTTTAAACGATAGCGCCGTCAGGATCACCTGGCGAGCGCAGAAACTCCATTAAAATATGGAAATTTATTTTACCCCAGTATTTTCAAAGACATGGCGGGGGACAAATGTAATTTACTGCAGTGCTTCTTGTCCGGTCTGAGACCCACTTTATATCGTATCTAAATCAGGCAGTGAAGATGACTGATTTTTAAAGAAATCAGATCTTAAACGTGGCAATTTTATTATGGTGCAACAGTTCGCCAGAAGCGCTTGGGCTGGCTGACTGAAATTTTAATATCCATGTGCATATACCCCATTGTAGATCCCTCGCTCTTGATCCTGCAGTATCAGCTGAATATTTACTCACCCCCTGACAGTACAGGCGGTTAAATTCGTCCCCGATGCGCCGCAGTTCGTGAGCGACCGCCATCTCCGGCAGCAGGGCTGCGACTGGTGCTGCCATCTGCGCGTGCTGGTGGCTATGTTCTGGAAACCATACCTCTGAGGAAAAAAACAACACATACACTTAATACACAAATACATTACATTGAACATGTACACATAGACATCACCTATAAGCTATATAACTGCAGGTTAACTGTTTGTATGCAATAACTTTAACTGTTAAACACTATTACACTGTAAAAAGTGATTAGTTGACTTTACTTAATAATTATAAGGCAATGAGTTTACTCTGGGTGGCACAGTGGCTCAGTGGTTAGCACTGTCACCTCACAGCAAGAAGGTCGCTGGTTCGAGTCCCGGCTGGGCCAGTTGGAATTTCTGTATTAATTTTGCATGTTCTCCCCGTGTTGGCGTGGGTTTTCTCCGGGTGCTCCGGTTTCCCCCACAGTCCAAACACATGCGCTATAGGTCAATTGAATAAACTAAATTGGCCGTATTGTACGAATATGTGTGTGAATGAGGGTGTATGGGTGTTTCCCAGTATTGGGTTGCGGCTGGAAGGGCATCCGCTGCGTAAAACATATGCCGGATTAATTGGTGGTTCATTCCGCTTTGGCAACCTCTAAAATAGAGACTAAGCCGAAGGAAAATGAATGAATGAGTTTACTCTCTCTTTTTAAGTAAACAAACTGTGCATAATTATAAAAGTTAAGTCAATGGATTTATTGACTTTAAGTAAAATCAGCTTGTTGCTTTTAAGGCAACCGGTTTACTCACTTTTTTTTAAGTAAAGTAACTAATCGCTTTTAGTGTAGTTACTAGTTAATTAAAGTTATTAATAACTAATAAAGTAATAACTAATAACCTTAACTTTTCCGAATTTGATTGTAATGCAATAATGTGCACCTTTTCCAATAATTGTTTTGTTAAATAAAAAATAAAAAAAGATTGTAAAACCGCCTGAAAATGTCATTTTGAGACTAAAAAGTAATTACATTTGAAATAAAAACATTATAAAACGAACTTAAGCACAACTGTTCACAGAAGATCAATGTTTATTTCAGTTTTAAAAACTAGTACTCCATACACCTTTGTCTATGAAATGTTTCACTTAAAGGGATAGTTCACTCAAAAATGGCAATTTACTTACTATTTACTCAGCCTTAAATGATTCCAGAGTTTCTTTCTTCTGCTGAACACAAAAGAAGATATTTTGAAGAAAGCTGAAAACCATTGACTTCTATAGTAGGAAAAACAAATGCAATGAAAGTCAATGGTTACAGGTTTCCAGCATTCTTCAAAATATCTTCTTTTGCTTGTTTCAAACCTTCATGAGTTTCTTTCTTCTGTTGAACACAAAGCGGTAAATAAATGATGACAGAATTTTCCTTTTTGGGTGAACCAACCCTTTAAATATCACACAACATCCTCTCCTACTAACAACCACCTCTTCAAGTTCTGTTTTTTTTTTTTTTTTTTTTAACTCGCATTAGCATGAATAAATATTTGCCAAGCGTGTTAAAATTACAGCATCTGTCAGCAGTAAGATAGTAGCTGAACGGCTGAGGTTATTATGAGGCTAAACACTAATATCACTCAAATTCTGTCTGAACTCAAATTGATTTCCCGCTATGACTCAAGCGAGAAACTCTTTGACTGTTATTTCTCGTGCTCAATCATATTAGGACCTTTGGATACTCATTTCCTTTCACAACTTCGCTAGACCTGTTTGAGCTGAACCAGACAATATCTCAAATATATCTCTGAGTTTTAGTCAACACTTTCACCTCCGATCTCTCATGCCTTTACTACAGTGCCAATGACGGTGTCTTAAAGGGATAGTTCACCCAAAAATGAGAATTTACACACTATTTATTCACCCTGAAGTAGTTCTAATCCTTTTTGAGTTTCTTTGTTCTGCTTAAAGGGATAGTTCACTCAAAAATGAGAATTTACACACTATTTACTCACCCTGAAGTAGCTGTAATCCTTTTTGAGTTTCTTTGTTCTGCTTAAAGGGATAGTTCACCCAAAAATTTAATTTCTGTCATGATTTATTTACATTTTACTAGTTACAAATCAGTTTCCAGTTCTGTTGAGCACAAAAGAAGGAATATTGAAGAATGTTAGAAACCTGTAACAACTGACTTCCATAGTATGAAAAAAACAAATACTATGGAAGTCAGTGGTTACAGGTTTCCAGCATTCCTTAATGTATCTTCTTTTGTGCTCATCAAAACAAAAAAAACAAGTTCAGAACAAGTAAAGGGTGAGTGAATGATGACAGAATTGTCATTATTGGGTAACTATCTCTTTAACACAAAAGAAGATATTTTGAAGAAAGATAAAAAAAACTGCTAACTATTGACATTCATAGTAGGAAAAACAATGCAAGTCAATAGGTACAGATTTCCAACATTCTTCAAAATATATTCTTTTGTGCACACCAGAACAAACAAACAAAAAACGCAAACATGTTTGAAACAAGTAAAAGTAAACACAATAGAAGATATTTTGAAAAAAGCTGAAAACCAGTAACCATTGACCTTCATAAACAAATACAGTGGAAGTCAATAGTTACAGATTTCCAGCATATTTGTTCAACAGAACAATCTCAAACATGTAAAAAAATAAGTTAATAATTTTTTTGTTAATTTTTTAAGCAGTAACCATTGACATTCATAGTATGAAAAAAAAACATTCATAAACAAATACAGTGGAACTCAATGGTTACAGATATTTGACATTCTTCAAAATATCTTCTTTTGTGCTCACCTGAGCAAACAAACAAACTCAAAAAAACATGTTTGAAACAAGTACAGTAAAAAGGTAAGCAAGTGATCAAATTGTTTTCATTTTTGCAAACTAACTCTTAAACACAAAAGAAGATATTTCGAAGAAAGCTGAAAACCAGTAACCATTAACATTTAAAGAAGGAAAAATAATGGAAGTCAATGGTTTCAAATTTTCAACATTCTTCAAAACATCTTCCTTTGTGCTCACCAGAACAAACAAACAAACAAACAAACAAACAAACAAACAAACAAACAAAC
>CAIGQV010014028.1:5110-17058 GCA_903798115.1 Danio jaintianensis
TGGTGTGTGTGTGTTGGGTGTTTGTGTCGTGATGTGTTCAGTGTGTTCTGTCTATATTAGGTGTGTGTTTAATGTGTTTGTTGAATGTATTGATGTGTGTTTGTGTCATGATGTCTCAGTGAGTTTGTTTTTTGGAGTATTAGGTGTGTGTTTGGTGTGTGTGTGTGTGTGTGTGTGTGTGTGTGCGCGTGTGCGTGTGCGTGTGTGTGTGTGTGTGTTGGGTGTTTGTGTCATGATGTCTTCAGTGAGCTTGTTTGGTGTATATTGGTGTGTATGTTCAGTGTGTTTGGTGAGTGTATTTGTGTGTGTGTGTTGGGTGTATGTGTGGTGATGTGTTCAGTGTATATTTGGTGTGTGTTGAGAGAGTGTATTGTGTGTGTTGGGTGTTTGTGTGGTGATGTGTTCAGTGTATATTTGGTGTGTGTGTTCTGTGTATGTGTGGTGATGTGTTCAGTGTATATTTGGTGTGTATTGGTGTGTGTGTGTGTGTGTGTTGGGTGTTTGTGTGGTGATGTGTTCAAGTGTATATATTTGGTGTGTGTTGAGTGTGTGTCATGATGCCCAGCCATCTGTGTTCACTCATGTGTGAAAGGCCTCTGTACACTGCTTCAGTCCTCCAGAGTGTGTGTGTTAGTGAACACTGAGAGACTGTGACACTCAGAGATCAGGTGACTGTGGAGGGTCAGTTTCTCTCTCGCTGCAGGGACTCAGTGTTTGTTACGCCCTGAATATTTCCATCCGCGGTGCTCGTCCTGTGAGAGACTGTGACACCGGACGACACCACCCTTTCTACTATAAACCTGCACTGCTCACTGTGTGCTGCCTATATAGGGACAATCCTGCTTAAGGCTGAATTATACTTCTGCGTCGAGTGATGGCAAGTAATGTACAAGCATAGATATATACACTAGATATCACATATGGACCCTGAGCATGCGTCAATAGCGCCGCCACATTTGTACAGTGCTCCCAGGACAAATGTCATTCAACCGCACTAGTAAAAACAGTGTGGCAATGTCAAGATGCTGGACTTTAGCGCTGCTTACGGGTGTAGTAATGAGCAAACAAAAAAAACAAAGCACAAAGGCATCACATTTCATAGGTAAGATTTCGTTTTTTACGTTTTTGTATGTTATGAATTTTTGTGCTAAACAAGTAACGTTATTGATGATTATAGTCACTTACCGCATTCACCATAAGGCAAAGTAGCACCAACTTGCACTAAATACTAGGCTTATGCTAGTTTTGTTGAATAAAATAAGCAAACAATGTAAATGCAATATGACAACAAGATGCTGCGGTGCTAGAAACTTGTATTATTGTCGGCTAAGAGAACGAGTCGTTCATAACGGGGATTCATTCACAAACGTATCGCTCCCTCCGTTAGAATGAGAAGTTAAAGCATGAGAGGGGGTGTGTTTCAGGACACGTATTAGATCAAATTTAACAGGGAGGGAGGATAATACATTTTTATGCACACAAACACTCGCTCTTTGTCAGGAATGCCCGTGTGGTCACTTATCCATCGATGTACAAAAGTGATATAAAATTATAATTTTCGTAATTTAAAAAAATATTTGCGTACTGACCACCAGGAAAACTCCCGATCATAGATATATGTATATATGTGTATATCTCTGGCTCTGAATGGCCACAGTCCTCCACTGCACCTTGGTCTCGCATTCATTTCAAAGGAGCGCTACCCTGGACTAAAATGGCGGCTCTATTGACGCATTCCCTCCAATATACAACAACAGGGTAGGCGACATCTAATGTAAATATCTATGATGTACAAGTAGCTCAAACTCGCTAATTCAGAATCATAAGGTAAACACAAAAGAAAAGTATCCATATGGAGCTCCTCGACACTTGTTAAGGCTGGTTTATACTCGACGTGTCCGCTAGTTTGCTTGGGTGCACATGGCAAATGTGACCTCATCGCGGTGTTGGCGGAGGTTCGTTTTTGGTGCACGTGACATGATTTCGGCTGGCATAGCGCATGACATTTTTTGTAACTTTGTTCGTGGCTTCGCATCTGAAGATAAACGATTTGGAGCCGAGTCTGGCCGAGCTGGGGGAATTTACATGTGCAACACCTTTAGAAATCCAAAACAACCACCTGATGTGAAGTCTTTGAGGTTTCTTTTGAAGCTTTGATGAAGGACAATGCATATATTTTCTGCAAAGGTTGTTTTAAGTAATAATTTTTTTTTTTATTGTATAAAAGGTTTTGCATAAGTACGCAGTTAGCTTGGATATATAAAATGTAGCCTAAGTTACCCATTTGCCCAACTGTACTAAAAGCAAACATTTTCCAACACAGGCTCATTGTGAATACGTAGCCCCCTATACATTTCTGGAGAGAGTTAATTATGTAGCCGGAGGTATGTATGGCTGCATTTCGTCTTTAAAACGAATACTACGGGGTGGTATGACGCTGCCGACGGCTTCTGTTCCTTTTAGCGCTACCGGCTGGCCACTTACCTCCATGTGGACGGCTTTTCCGCTGTTACCAGTTTCCCCAATGGCTCGCCTCGTAAAAATGGTTCCAGAAAGCAGGTAAAACAAATGGCAAAAAAATAAAAGAAACAAGTAAATAACAGGGTGAGAATGTGGTAAGATCTGAAAACGTGGTAAAAAAAAAAATAAATAAATTCTGCATTGCTTTTGAAAACACTGTCGGTTGGGTTTTAAAGAAGGGGAGGGCACTGGTCAATCTGTGCTTTTGAAAACACTGTCGGTTGGGTTTTAAAGAAGGGGAGGGCACTGGTCATTCTGTGCTTTTGAAAACACTGTCGGTTGGGTTTTAAAGAAGGGGAGGGCACTGGTCAATCTGTGCTTTTGAAAACACTATTGGTTGGGTTTAGGGAAGGGGCACAGTGGGGGGATCGGTTGGTCGGTCAGTCGGTCAGTCAGTCAGTCGACAGCGGCCTTTTGTGGATTTACGTGAGAACAGCAGGCGCGAATGGCACTTGCGAGAGAAATTTGAGATCTGAAAGCCTCTGGCTGATTCGCAGAAAGAAAATCTGCAAAAAAAAATTCCTTCTGGGACGTATTTCGCTCTCTCCAGATATGTATACCAGGGTACGTATCTATAATGAGCGTGGGTTGACATTTTCACGAGCATCCGCCAAAATTATGCACAACTTATTCATTTTATATATATAGTTCAGTTCATTCATTTAGCAACTCCACTTGCTGACTTCTTCTTTACTACTGTTTCATCATGATTTCTTCTAAGTCGCCCCCTGTTGTTAGGAATAATAGAACAACGGCAAGTGCATCAAGTATAAAAGCCTTCATAACTTGTGAGCACACTCAGCAGAGGCTCGTGCTTTGGAACCAGGCGAAAGTTTAAATCAGCCTTAAAACACTCTGTCCAATGGGCTCACACCTCTCCCGTGGCTCTCAGCACTGCCCACACTCGTCACTGCTACCAAGCCGGGCAACCACAGAGCTTGCGCTATGCATCGTTGTGACATGTAGTTACATTTTTTGAGAGGTGCTTGTCAGCGTCAGCTACAGCGAGGGGTATACTGAAGTATAAATCAGCCTTTAGACAGATTGAACACTACTTAAACATAGATCAAATGTGAAGAGCTGTTATATAGTGATACTTTATTAAAGAATCGATTCACTCACTGATTCAATTCATTCCTACTCATGGTGTTCATTCATTCATTTTCCTTCGGCTTAGTCTCTATTTCAGAGGTCGCCACAGCGGAATGAACCGCCAACTATTCCGGCTTATGTTTTACGTAGTGAATACCCTTCCAGCCGCAACCCAGTACTGTGAAACACCCATACACACTCATTGACACACACACTCATACACTACGGCCAATTTAGTTTATTCAATTCACCTATAGCGCATGTCTTTGGACTGTGGGGGAAACCAGAGCACCCAGAGAAAACCCACACCAACACAGGAGAACATGTAAACTCCACACAGAAATGCCAACTGGCCCAGCCGGTACTCGAACCAGCGACCTTCTTGCTGTGAGGCGACAGTGCTAACCACTGAGCCTATGTGCCGCCCTACTCGAACTGGTGTTACGAACCCTTTTTAAATTTTAATTCACAAGGGAATGCAACATAAAGAGGACACGTGAATCCAATTTCAGCAAAACAAATACATTTTTTATAACTAAACAATCGGACAAATCACGTCATAACTAAACAAGAACGAATAAAGAATCAAAACTCACATTCCCCAACAAACATCCAACATTAACCCAAGACTAACCAACCCAAAAAACAACAAAGCATAATAAAGAAGGACTTAAACTCATAAAATAAGACTGAAATCAAGTTTGTAACAACACGACGGCGAGCAAATGAACTTTAATACACTTTTAGGATGAACCGTCCCTTTTACCGCTGTCAGGGAACAGATAAAGAGAGCTCATACTCAAAAGTGAAGGTTAGCAGATGAATAGAAGAGCAATGATAATTGACATTTACCGTCGAAATTGGCCGCAAATGCAAAGACATGCAGAAACTAATCACCGGCTTCAGTACCATTGAGTTGTCGCCGGCTGGAAATGTCAGTGTGTGCAGCATGTTTTCCGCTGCCATTCTCATTTCATTTAGCGCAACAAAACGTCACTTTGGTCTCCCATTTGCTCCGTCAAAGACTTCTGACAGGAGAGAGTGGCTCTGTTCCAGGCCCGGCCGTTCTGCTTTACCTACACAGCATTTCCAGCGCCACAGGCAGGCGAGCTCTAAAACGCTGGCAGCAAAAAATTATGCCACTTTATAAGATCAATGGCTTGGCCGATATCCATCACAGTGCCGGGCATGCTCTGTTCTATTTTTAACCACCGCGGTATATTTCTTGTCGGCTCAAAATAAAAAGTTGCGCATTTAGATATGTTCAAACACCGTCTCCGAGGGAGGCCTGACTTCTACTTAAAACAGAAAAAAATATTTATTCTAAATATATTTTATTCAGCTATTAAAATGAGTCGGAAAAAATCAAAATAAGTCTCTAGTCCACATTATTATTATTATTATTATTATTATTATTAATATTATTATTTCTAAATGCTATGGATTTTTGGTAGCCTACTTATTAGATCTTCGATGTCAAAAATGAATGCCACAAATTCTATGCAGACTCTAAAATGTCTTTCGACATAAATAAATAAATAAATAATACAAATAAATAAATAATTCAGGTAAATAAGTAAATAGTATATAATAAAATAAGAAATAATGCAAAAATATAAATGATTTATTAAAAATAAATAATATATAAATAAAGTTCTCGGGCGACACGGTGGCCTCACAGCAAGAAGGTCGCTGGTTCGAGCCCCAGCTGGGTCAGTTGGCATTTCTGTGTGGAGTTTGCATGTTCTCCCTGTGTTGGGTTTCCTCCGGGTGCTCCGGTTTCCCCCACAGTCCAAAGGCATGCGCTATAGGTGAATTGAATAAACTAAATCGGCCTTAGTGTGTATGAGTGTGTATGGATGTTTCCCAGTGATGGGTTGCAGCTGGAAGGGCATCCGCTGCGTAAAACATATGCTGGATAAGTTGGTGGTTCATTCCGCTGTGACAACCCCTGATGAATAAAGGGACTAAGCTGAAGGAAAATGAATGAATGAATAAAGTTCTCATACATGTAGGAACAGTTCCATGTGTACATGAAGAATGTCACATTTGTGCACATCATAACCATTTTCAGATGTCAATGCTGTTGGTCAAAAATGAATGCAACAAATTCTATGGATCCTCTAAAATGTCTTTCTAAATAAATCATGGAATGAATGAAATAAACAATACAAAAATATAAATAATGTATTAAAAATAAACAGTAAATAAATAACATTTGCAAGTATATATATATATATATATATATATATATATATATATATATATATATATATATATATATATATATATATATATATATATATACAATTTCCATGTATCTAGATATACATACATACATGCATACATGCATACATACACAATCCATATAAAAAATATCATATTTGTTCAATCAGAGTTACATCAGTATTAACAAAATACTAACATTTTTACTTCAGAATAGTTTAAAAAAATGTGGTGGAATAACTCTGAATTCAAATCAAAATGAAACCTCACAGCAAGAAGGTCGCTGGTTCGAGCCTCGGCTGGGTCAGTTGGCATTTCTGTGTGGAGTTTGCATGTTCTCCCCGTGTTGGCGTGGGTTTCCTCCGGGTGCTCCGGTTTCCCCCACAGTCCAAAGACATGCGCTCTAGGTGAATTGGGTAAGCTAAATTGTCCATAGTGTATGTGTGTGAATGGGAGTGTATGGGTGTTTCCCAGTGATGGGTTGCAGCTGGAAGGGCATCTGCTGCGTAAAACATATGCTGGATAAGTTGGCGGTTCATTCCGCTGTGGTGACCCCAGATTAATAAAGGGACTAAGCCGAAAAGAAAATGAATGAATAAATGAAACATTTGTTATTTTGTAACAATTGTCATTTTCTAAAGAACAAATTCTTTTTAAATGTCTTTTTTTTATCATTCGGAAGAATTATTCTCAGACCTTTATAAAAGAATCGCATGAAGGGTCTCTGTGAGAAACAAACGAATCTGAACGAATCACTCTTCTGAATCAGACCTTTTGAGCGAATCACAAAAACAAGAAGACATTCAGTGAATAACAACCTTAATTTCAACATTTTCCTCTTCTTATATTACACTGACTCACTCTCACTCCAAACATTCTCCTGTATTCCTCTCTCTGCAGGAATGATTTTAATCTCTCCGTTCATTTCCGTTCATGAATCTTTACTTTCTGTGCTGCTGTTTTCAGACTGATGGTGAATATTTGTAGATGTTTTTCTCTCCTGCAGCTCATGCGCAACTAACAAAACAGTAGAAATCAACAGTGAGGTCACGGTCTGAGGCGCTCATGATGTTTGAACTGGATGAATCATCATTTGGGCTCCTGTTTGTGGAGTTCTGTCCTTTACTAAATAAATAATTATATAATACTGTAGCTTTCAGACACCATGATTTTGAAAGGGGACCTATTATGCAAAAATTACCTTTATAAGGGGTTTAAACACAGTTATGTTTCAAGAGTGTGTGAATATAGTCAGCCTATAATGGTAAAAATTTATTAATTCTATTTTTTATAATCACACTTGATAAAAACAGTCTGCAGAAACACTTTGATTGACATTCTCCCTTTGTACGTGTCATCAGAGGAGGAAAGCCCCGGCCATTAGTGACGATCTCTCCCTCATTAGCATAGACAGCCCTGAGTGAGAAGCAGCCGTCTGTTATTAGAGTTTTCACCTGCTGAAGATAATGTCCGCGACTAAGAGGCATTATAAATGTGGAGTTTTAGGATGCACAAATAATAGTCATATTTATTTTTTATTTGAATTTAAAGCGACAGTCACCAAAATGACACAAGTAGGATCAAAGCCTAAAAGGGGCAGTTTCATAAAGAGTTATTTGTGGGGTATTTTGAGCTGAAACTTCACATACACACTCTAGGTACATCAGAGACTTATTTTACATCTTGTAAAAAAGTGGCATAATAGGTCCCCTTTAATATTTGTATATAATAAAGTTATGATTATGCTCCGGTTTCCCCCACAAGTTCAAAGACATGCGCTATAGGTGAATTGGGTAAGCTAAAATTGCCCGTAATGTATATGTGTGAATGAGAGTGTATGGGTGTTTCCCAGTGATGGGTTGCAGCTGGAAGGGCGTCCGCTGTGTAAACCATATGCTGGATATGTTGGCGGTTCATTCCGCTATGGCGACCCCAGATTAATAAAGGGACTAAGCCGAAAAGAAAATGAATGAATGAATAAAAGTTATGATTATGGCAGCGATTCGGCACTATGGTATATATGAAGTGGGTTTTGTTTTGTATTTCAATGACATTTTTGAGTCAAATGTTGTCAATGATGCTTTTTTTACCTCAAATAATTGTTAGGGAATTATATAGAAACAGGAAGTAACATTATTGCATTTTTAGGCCTTAATAATGCTATAAAACTATAGCTAATATAGCTATAGCTCTATGGAAACTCAGTTGTAAATCCATAAAATAAAGGTCTGTCTGTATGTTATGTCTTTGAATTCACTAAAACAGTGAGTTGTGTGTAATACAAAAAGATTTTTTTAGGATTTACATTTGCACATTTTTAAAATGTGTGGGGCGGTTTGCTGCCGAGTGTGACGCGGCTGGGATGAGAATCAGCACCTCCAAGTCCGAGGCCATGGTGCTCCACCGGAAAAAGGTGGTTTGCCATCTCCAAGTTGGAGAAAAGTCCTTACCCCAGGTGGAGGAGTTCAAGTATCTTGGGGTTTTGTTCACGAGTGAGGGAAGGATGGAACGTGAGATTGACAGGCGGATCGGTGCAGTGGCAGCAGTAATGCGGTCGATGTATCGGCCCGTTGTGGTAAAGAAAGAGCTGAGCCGAAAGGCAAAGCTCTCGTTTTACCGGTCAATCTACGTTCCTACTCTCACCTATGGTCATGCGCTTTGGGTCATGACCGAAAGGACAAGATCTCGGATACAAGCGACCGAAATGAGTTTCCTTCGCAGGGTGGCAGGGCGCACCCTTATAGATAGGGTGAGGAGCTCTGTCACCCGGGAGGAGCTCGGAGTAAAGCCGCTGCTCCTCCACATCGAAAGAAGTCAGCTGAGGTGGCTCGGGCATCTGTTTCGGATGCCTCCTGGATGCCTACCTAGGGAGGTGTTCCAGGCATGTCCCACCGGGAGGAAGCCTCGGGGAAGACCCAGGACATGCCGGAGGGACTATGTCTCTCGGCTGGCCTGGGAACGCCTCGGGATCCCCCTGGTGGAGCTGGAGGAAGTGTCTGGGGAGAGGGAAGTCTGGGGTTCTCTCCTAAGACTGCTCCCCCCACGACCCGGCCCCAGAAAAGCGGTTGAAAATGAATGAATGAATGAATAAAATGTATTCTTTAAATTAAAAGTAGCTCATTGATTTTATTTGTTCAGATGTTAACATTCCATTGGCTTGATCTGAATTTGTCTAAAGGGAAACCTGTATATAAAGACTTTAATGCCTTAATACAATGTAAAGGATGCCTCTTTATAAAATTAAATTTTTATTCAAAAATAACGACATTTACTTTTATACAAAATACTAGAAATACAAAATTAGATACTTTTATACAAAAACATTTTAAAATTTATATTATATTTATATACTTTTTAATGTTTTATTTATATATATGTGTATATATATATATATATATAGACCATTTCAATGTGGTCATGTCTTTGGCCCATGAACATTTCCTGCTTGTTCTCAAACTATTTCATAACTGTAACAAGAGGCAATTCAATCATAACTTAATGTTAAAACAGCTATCATAACATTATTTATCAATGTGTGGCTCTTTTTGGATTATCAGAAGCCACAGAAATTAAATTTGTAAAACAGGAAATACATTGGGACCATTGTTTTTGTTTACATCCCTCAAAATGGTCTATATATATATATATATATATATATATATATTAGGGGTTGAACAACTTTAGATTTTTGGTAGTCGACTTTTATGTTATCAAAGTCGATATCGACTAGTCTCTGGTGATGTCATCAATAAAACACAAAATGCAAATGTTTTGCAACATCTCACAATTTGCGATTTATTTGCAGGAAATATATACACATGCTGTTTGACAGCTCATTGCAAAAACAATGCAACACTACCAATGACTAATTTTAGTGCAAAACAAATGCACTACAATGCACAACACTTTCATTCATTCACAAAATGTCACAGAATCTACGCTTTACAGAGGACAACAGCCAATCACATCACTTTTCCATCGTTGCGTAAACGTGATTGGCTATCATTGCTCTAAGGTATTTGCATGGAGCGATCTAACTGCCATCTGTTTTATAATTTAAAGTTCACTCAAAGTTCACCTGAATCTTTGACGCTGACATAAGAAAAGTAACATTTTAAAAATTACTTTAAATAAACCGAGGGCAGTTTCATTCAGTGAACCTACCTTCGTCTGTAAAGCTGTCATGTAGTTCAGGTCAAAACACGTGATCTGTGCAGCATGACTAGTCGACGTCAATCAAAAAGCATTACGGCAGAGCATTAAAGTATATATATATATATATATAAAATGTATATTAATACTTATTATGTTTTTTATAGTTGATAGTATATTTAATAAGCATCTTGAATTTGTTTGTTCATACAGGAAAGGTCCATTAATTTGTTTGTTTGCTTATAGTTACACTTTTTAAAACATTTTTATGAAATAGCTTTTTTGTTTGTATAAATCTTAAGTCGATATAAAAGATTCACCAATATGTGATCGTTTTTGAATTATAAAGAAAATCTTATATATGTTGATAAATCAATAAATCAATCAGTCAATTAATTAATAAACCAGTTTTTGTCAATAAAGCTATGACCTGGGCAGCTTCATATGCCGTAGCATGTTTGCTAACACCTAATCTCCATCTGCAACTCATTCCGCCTTCAGCGCAGGAATCAATATGGTCCTCTGATGTATGGAGAGTTGCAGAAAGAGGTGTAGTTCAGCTGGAAATGATCCACCTACGCTGCCTATTCCTGTCCCGCGCCGTTTCCAAAACAAATAAAAGAAAAATCTATTCCTGCTCCACAGTAATCCCGCTCATGTGGAGCCCAGTCATTTGAGGGGATTGCATTGCATCTCTGTCTGAGAGGTAATTAATTTCAATTCCACTCATTTGTCTCTTTGCTTGACATTTTAAGCACTGACACTGATGTGGAGTTTATATGGATTAATTCCCGACTCATTCCCGTTGTGACATTAACCTGCTTTTGTGCATTATCTGAGGAAAACAGAGGCGAAACACGAGCGTGAATGACCCACATCATTACCCCGAACGTGAACCGACGTTTACAGGTAAACTCAAATTAATGTGACATCTGATATTCATTTACAGCAGCGCGGCCTGTTTACTGTCCTTCACCAGAAGCCACACAAAAAAAAGGCCATTGTAGTGTTTAATAAAGATGCTTTTGTTATCAACGCACACACCATTTAGCTGTCGACATGAGAAAACAGCAACGATTCAAAGCCATGCTAAAGGTAAACAGACACAGCGGCTCAGATTTAAAGGGAGAGATCATCATTATACAGAATCATGATTTGAAAGTCATCGGATTGATTCGTTTACATTGTGGACTGATTTGTGAACAGATGCATTGAGTAAACAGATGCCACCAGATCAGTGAGTTTAAATCAGTCAACTTTCAGACTGGTTTTCTGAATCGAATCAAAAGATTGACTCAAAAGAAATATGTGGTTGTTGAACCATCGTCACCATTCATGATTCCTAAACAAACAGTTTATTCAATAAGTTAGTTCAAGATTAGGTTTTGTGAATCAAATCAACAAGTTAATTTAAAAACATTGAAAACAAGGAAGGAAGAATCGAATGAAGGAATGAGCAAAGGAAGAAATGAACTAAGAAAAAATGAACAAAAGTAGCGAACAAAGGAATGAATGAAGTTACGAGGGAAGGAACAAAGGAAGAAAAGAAACAAAGAAATGAACGAAGGAAGAAAAGAATGAGGGAAGATTCCTAAACAAACAGTTTATTCAGTAAGTTAGTTAGAGATTAGGTTTTGTGAATCAAATCAACAAGTTAATTTGAAAACATTTACTCAAATTAAACGAAAGAAGGAAGGAACGAAGGAAGGAAAGAACAAATGAAGGAACAAACGAAGGAAGAAACAAACTAAGGAAAAATGAACAAAGTAGTGAACAAGGTAACGAAGGAGGGAACGAAGGAAGAAAAGGAAACGAAGGAATGAACAAAGGAAGAATCGAATGAGGGAAGGTTACTAAACAAACAATTTATTCAGTAAGTTAGTTCGAGATTAGGTTTTGTGAATCATATCAACAAGTTCATTTGAAAAAATGTACTCAAATTAAACGAAGGAAGGAAG